>QLSS01000242.1:120644-132299 GCA_024372645.1 Trichomalopsis sarcophagae
TATATATATATATATATATATATATATATATATATATATATATATATTATTTATACGAATAAATGGATGGTTCTCTTTGAAATCGAGAACTAAAAAATTAATATAGCCATAAGTTTGAGAATATGTTCTATAGATATCCAAATGGTCTTATGAAAATCTTACGGGATTTTCACGTGGTAATCACGGGATTTTTTCAGTAGACATTAATTAATTACGTGATTACTCATGTGATTATAAAGCAATGTATCTCGCGATTAATCATAGGATTAATCACGTGACTATTCACGCAATTAATTACAGAACTAATCATTATTGCGTAACCATAATTAATTAATTTTTATTTTTATTTTTTGCAAGTAATGCATATCCTCTGTTACTTCGGGAATTGTGTGAATTTGATTGTGGTATGATAAAAGAAGCAAATCTTATAGGAATGTGTATAAAAGTTTAATATTCATTTTCATAACTTTTTGATCATTATATTATGATATATTGATTGTTAACTGTTGATAGGAGTCTAGACCAATTCTGGAATTTATGTACATATTCTTATACTACTTTAACGTATCTGTATAACTTATTTCGTAACGATAGTCTTGAAATATCCTACGTTATAAGTGTTAAATTTGCATATTAACTACTTATTAACCATCATATTATGTTTGTTTGATGTATAACTTCTAGTAGAAGGTCAGACCCACTCTAAAACTTAATAGATATTTTTTTACTTTAAAAAGGCATCTCCATGAATTTTTTGGTTTAGATCCACGGGATCGAACTAGCAGAATTTCGGATTTAAAGGTTTAAATTGCATATAAGGTAGCCTAAACATATATATATATATATATATATATATATGACTTTAAGGATATTTTTATTGAAAAGGTGAGAAAATTTTACAAAAAAAAGTATTCCTATGTCTATAGTGAAAAATGCTTTCCTGAGCAGTTATCAATCATTCAAAATAGGCAAAAAAACGCAGAAAATGCTTAGCACCTGCTTTTGACCCCCTATAACTCGAAGAGTATCGATGAAAAAAGTCTGAAAAAATTCATAAGACTATTTGGATATCTATAGAACATATTCTCAAACTTATGGCTATATTAATTTTTTAGTTCTCGATTTCACAGAGAACCATCCATTTATTCGTATAAATAATATATATATATATATATATATATATATATATATATATATATATATACACACACAATGGTATATATATATATATATATATATATATAGTATAATGGTATATATATGGGTATATATGAAGTTATATATACATATATACAACTTTACACGATTATGACAAATTCGAGAAAATGGTGACATGAGGTGTCATTGGTCTATCGTTGCCTACAAATGCGGGAATGAAAATATCTAAATTATCGCAGTGACACCTGTTTTTAGGAGTATCAGGGAACCCTTTTCAAGTGGTTTTAGGGGGATACCTTGCGAAACCAGCAGTTGAGCGAATTTTGTCCAATTTCCGACACTGTGCGACGGTTATTGAAATACCAGCAGAGCTGCTACAGAAAATCAGCAAGCTGGTAAAGCAGATGATACTCGCGCAGACCAGTGAAATCCCGCCGACTCTAGGAGAATTAACTCAGTGGTTGGACCTCTTATTGTTCCTGGGAGGAATAGCCAGAGAACCTGTTAGGCTCTCGCCAGACCTACCAGCTCCCACCCTACCAGCTCTGCCTCCAAGCGAGGAGAAACCACCACAGGACATCGTGCCGGAGTCTGACGTCCAGCAAGATCCTGCTAAAGAAGACGACCGGTTGAGCACAACTCCAGACATTCCTCCTCCTCCAATCACCAGCGATCACCTGACATTGATGCGCGAGAAGTGGGCAGTGCTCGAAACTGAGCAGAGAAAGGCCCTGAAGTTGGAGCAACTGCAGAAGCTGCACGAGCTCGAACAAATTAGAGAACAGCTACACCAGCTCGTGATCCCTCAGGCCAGCAAGCCGAAGGATCAGCATACCAGCGAGCTGCCTCCAAGAGATCCTGGACCAACAGCTATAATGAATAAACATGCTACGGTGCCCTGTTATCAGATGGATGGCCCTCGCGTAGATCTGAGATACGTTAGATACTGCCAAGTATGTAATCTGATAGGGGTGTCAGGGACTAAGAACTGCCCTAACTGCTTCCTTCACCGCAAGTTCCAGAGCGGAGAGTATTAGCGCTACCGCTACTAGAAACATCTACTGGGAAGATCATTGCACCTCTTGTCAAGCTTCGCAGAATTTAAAATCGGGAGACTGATCGTGTTATACGTTCCTACTTTTTTTGTTGTTTATTCGCTGTTACGAAGCATAACCATTATTATATGGCACAGATGCCTTCGATTTTCGTTTATTTCATGATATTTTCCTTTATTTATACAAGAGAGACGAGAAGCTCTTTAAAATATAGTATCTTATTACACCTTAATTTAGATGTTTAATAAATCAAAATATTTGTTTACTATTCAAACTATAATCTTTTATTTCCCATTGGTTGAGAGAGACTAGTTGATCGAGTTGGTACCCCGTGCTACGAACGTCTGGGAATGTGGCATATAACGAGCTGACTCACGTACACTCATTATGTCTCTTTCTCTTACATTATATATAAAATAAACACACCCATGTGTTATTTCAGCTGCAAGGTAGGTGAGAGAGCAGAGAGCTTTGCGAACGCACAGAGAAAGCCGCGCGCGTGTGTGAGTGTGTCGCCAAGAGGGCGAGTGAGAGAGAGTGGGAGAAAGTCCGCACGGCCCATGCTGCCGCGTTCCGCGCCGGACGACTTAGCTTCTGATCGCCGAGCCGAATAGTTGAGCCTACCGAAAATCCGTAAACTTTGATTCTTTGTGCGTGCGTACGGATCCCGGAGGATTATAGCTGCAATAGTACCGTGTCCTCAGTGTGTCGCCGGTTGAAGTATTCCGGGTGCGAATCAGTTCCGCGTATTTGTGACGAGCGGTGCATCATCTGCCGTCCGTCTACGCGCTGCATCCAGGCACACACTCGAGGCAAGTCACGAGGCGTATTCCCTAGTGCCCGGTCAGAGCCACGGTCAACCGCTTTGCGCCACTCCGACGAGCCACGAGGCATCCAAGCGAACCTGCGCGAGAGTGGATGTAAGTACCTGCTTGATCGCTATTCGCGCCGTATTTGTGCATTGTTTTGCGTTAAATAAAACTATCTATAAACTCAACTCGCTTTGTTATTTCGCTTCTGACTCTTTACCTTTCCCAGCGCTTGTCTCTCATATACATGAATTATTCGCGACCGTGCTGCCTCGCATAAAACTCACGACGCCTCCGCGGGCTCACTTGATTAAGGACGAGTACGTGTAGCGAATTGCGCTAAGGGCCCGGCTTCGCATAGCCTGCAAGAGGCCTGCAACAATCTGCTTTGCATTCCTCTCGCTATAACGGCTAACCTCGTTACAAGAGGTTAAATGACTGTGAATGTATTATTAAGTAAGTCTCTTTCTTTCATTCTATAGAACATATATGTTAAGAGAAAATTTAATCTAATATAGTTCTAATAGTTCTTATAAGCTTATTGGCATTTTTCGCATGACAGAGAAAAATATATTTACATTCACATATTCTTATACGTGTATGTGTGACTGAAAACTTTTTACACAATGGCTCATTATCATCGTCGTTATAAATGCCACGCGTATTAGTGCAGCGGCTCGACCCGCGCATGTATTTTTCGTGTGTATAGAGAAAAAACACGCGCTAGAACTTTTTTTCTTCCGGTCTGTATGGGACAAGACTATATTAAGGTTCAAGAAAAAAGTGTGAAATCATTGTTGATCAGATATTATAACTTTATTAAAATCTCCTAGCGATCAAGTCCTTGTGTGACCTTCTCTCACAAGTTGTCGCCGAGAACTCTACTCATTAAACCCCACCGAAAACTCGGGCCCACTAAAATAAAGACGCTTTCCCGAGGACTACCGAAGGGACTCGAAGCAGTGTGCGACTCTCTGGCCTGGCAGTCACAAATCAGCACTTTAGCCTCTCCGCACTGAAAGTGACCTTCAAAATTCATGGAGTAAACTCCCTACTGAGGTCGTGGCAGTCTAGGAATGATTATAAAACCACTCTTAACCGCATTGGCCTGAAGACACGAATCGCCTTGTCGATTCGCGCATATGAGAGTCAAATGACGAAGAAACGTTTGCTAAAACTACAAATAGGTAGACTATATTATTAATAAAGAATAAATACGCCGCACTTGCTCTTATCCCTAGCAGCCCTCGGTTACGTCCGGAACACGGTCCATTGTCGATTTCAAGCCGATTTTGACGTGGAATGTTACGTGGACTTTTACGCGCGACTCTAAACAATGAATAGTGTCCCTCCTTTCGATTATGTATACGTACACACACCGCCGTTGCGACGCTGATACCGGCTAAGGGCGCATTAACGTTTATACGCGTTGCGCTACAGGTTATGTTTCCTCCGAAGAGAAAGCTTTGTAATAGTAAAATTTTCTGTTTCGCTGAAACTTCGCAGAAATGCATTTCAGGTGTTTGGAGTACGAATCATGCGTTATTAGAAAATGACCATGCGGATGGCTGCGTGTGTGTGTGTGTACGTATACCGTTATGATTCTGGAACCACGCGATCAATCGTAATAAAATTTGGTATGCATATATATAATCATTAAACATTTTGAAAAAATTTTTGACGTACGATTACGGGAGTACAAAAGCTTTAATAAAGTTTAAATCGTAGGAAAATATCGATCTTTTGATTACCTTGGCTAGCTTCTTTTTGCAGCTTATGGAACCGTTTAGTTTGAAAGATATCAGAATTCAAATTCTTTGTCTCTCATCCTGTATACCCTGTATAACTGAAAATAACCATTTCTGTTAAACCTTATAACTCGCTAAGTTCAGAATGTTTTAGGACAATTCATGATTTTATGAGGTTATGAGGACCCTATGTAAAATAATGTGCTCATTATGTAAAACAATTAAGATTAAAAGTATTTCTTTAAAAATCATTAACATACTGTATATTTAAACAATATTTTATTTATTTGAACTATAACATTTGTTGGAGGAAGCAACGTGCCAAAGAATTGACAGCGTTTTTTCTGCAACGTCGACTGAAGTGGCGAATTTAATGTACGTGTATACATGAAGAGACTGTTACAATGCCGCTACCCTAAGCAGGTCTCGCTGATGGCACTTTTAACACGTAGTCTTATGGGCGGCTTCAGGTTTAATGCCTGCGGCGGCCGCTTGTACTACTTTTTTTCCATAAGATTTAACATGGAACTTCCACTTTTTTGGTGGCGCCACGGTAAACGCACGAAGCGAATAGAGAGGTATGGGGGTTATCACATCTAGAACGGTGGACTCACCTGCGATCGGAACAGGATCCAAAGCGCGCGGGTTTAACATACTAGCATTGCTCAAAAAAATCAAAACCAATTAAAAAGGACTTAAGGGTCGGAACTTGGAATGTTCGCAGTCTATACAGAGCAGGCCCGTTTAAAGAACTCATAAAGGAAGCTGATAGGTACAATGTAGATTTCTTAACAATACAGGAATCCCGGTGGCCAGATGGCGGAGTACTAGCATCGGGTAACTTTACGTACGTATATGAGGCCGGGAGCGGGGGATCCCTAAGCACCGGATTTCTCGTTAGCATAAGCATCATACATTCCGTTAAAAATTTCAAATTCATCAATGATAGGCTCTCGTACATCATCATCGACGGTGAATGGTATAGATATGTATTTATTAATGTACACTGTCCTACGGAGGACAAAGAAGAAGAAGCTAAGGATCTCTATTACAAAACTTTGGAGTAGGTAATCGATCAGCTCATGTCTTACGACACAATAATAGTATTAGGCGATTTCAATACTAAAATAGGTAGGGAGAAAATGTTTAGGCCTACTATAGGGAAGTATTTCCTGCACGAAGCCAGCAATGATAACGGTATTAGGGTCATAAATTTCCGGCAGCAAAAGATCTTATAATCAAAACTACGTGTTTTAAGCACAAGGACATACACAAAGCAACGTGGACATCGCCGGACGGGGCCACACAGAACCAAATTGATCATTTTCTCATTGAAAAAAGATATCATACTAACGTTCTCGACGTAAGGGCTGATAGAGAGGCAGACAGCGACTCGGACCACTTCCTAGTAGTAAATTAAGAGCTAGATTAATATACTGAGAACAGTTTAGGGCAACTGCTGTCCTAGCTAGTACGGCTACTCTCCCAAATGCATCGGAAGAGTCGTCCTTTCATTTGGGGCAACTGCTGCACCAAAAAAAAAACAACAGTTACCTCGGAGTAGCGCTTCTGTCGCACGAAAAGCGGGAGACGACTGTTCGCTCGGGGATCACTGCACAACCTCACAAAAGTGACTTGGATGGATTTGATCAGTGCAAATCACGATGGATTCTTTCTTCAAAAAATATGCAGATATCGTCAAATTCCAGGCAATGTTTGAGTGCAAGTGCATTATTAAACTTTTTGGTTATTAATTCTGTTTTATTTTATAAATGGTTTCGTTATGTTAATGCACGTGCGCGTAACCTAACCTATCAAGCTATAACGTAAAGTTTAATATAATAATCTCATTTATTAGCTAAAATGACGGAAGATACTTTGTTTTCGTGATTTTGAGTGATAAATTATGATTAAAATATTATTCTTATTTTAATTTTTATTATTATCATTATTATTAATTTTTCAATGCAATAATGATTGTTATTTATGATTGTTACAATTAACATAAATAATCATAAATCAAGTGATAAAATTAAAGTACCAACAGGTACAAATACTCCAAAGATTCCATTCAATGATAAGTCGATATTCCTAAGATAAACAAACAGTATGGAAGTTAAAAACATAATTAATAAATTTAAAGAAAAAGTAGGTGGAGTTGATGGAATTAACATTAAAACACTAAAAATATTATCAAACTATATTAGCGAACCTTTGGCTCTAATCTTTAATTTATGTATAGAAAAAATCAATTTGGCCTGATGCATTGAAAACAGCTGAAGTTATACCGATTTATAAACATAGCTCTAAGCACACAGCAAACAAAGATAGACCAAATTCACTAATATCAAATATTGCCAAAATCTTTGAAAAAATCATGCATATGCATATATACGATGTTATAACCTAACACAATATCAGATCTGATAATCAATTTGGTTTCATGAAAAATAAAAGTACTAAAGATTTATTAAATTATTTAACTAATATTATATACATCAACTTAAATAAAAGCAAGCCTCTAATAGTCACTTTCCTAGATCTAGCCAAGGCGTTTGATACAGTAGATCATAAAATACTACTGCAAAAATTGCATTGTTACGAGATTCAAGGTTGTGCATTAGACCTACTAAAAAGCTACTTGACAAATAGGAAGCAATGGGTGAAAATAAATAAACAAACAATGGATAGCCTTGAGCATGATACCATAATATCTTATGCTGATGTCACAGCTATTATATCAGCTGATAATACGTGGGATTCTGCAAAACGCAAAATAAACATTTATCTAAGTCATGTGGCAACATGTCTGGCTCTCAACAAATCATTTCTAAATATTAACAAAACAGTTAATGTAACCTTTGGGGACTATCGTGATAGCGTACCAGCAAATACTTGCGTAAGAATTGATAACTTTCTAATATCAAGAATAGAGAACTGTAAATACCTAGGTCTAATTTTTTATTACAACATGAAATGGGACAAACACATTGAGTATATAATAAACAAAACAAAATATCTAAACTATATCTTTGCAAAATTTTCTAATTTCATAAAGACTAACGTACTACCCTGTATTATGCACTATTCCACAGTATAGCAACTTATAGAATTACTGCATGGGGAGGTGCGTATCAAAATTGTCTGAACTTGCTCCAGAGGCTGCAAACCAGGCTTATAAAAACCATTAGCAAAAATACCTTTCTTAACAAGATAATTGTTATTCTTATAGAATAACAAAAGAGATAAGTAACAAGAATAGCTACATAATAGCTATTAAACTATTTAATGACCTACCTAAGGAACTTAAGGTTATATCAAACAATAAGAAAACGATAAAAAATAAAATAAAATTATGGGTTAAAAATATCAATTATAGTTATAAAACAACTCATTAAAAATAAATGTATTTTGAAACAAAGGCTATAACACCGATAACTAGTTTATAAAAACAAATCTTTAATTATTTAGTGTTAGTATTAGAATATAAGTTTTAATTTTAAGTTTTGTACCCCTCATTTACTCCCCCTCTGACTCAGATAGACAATCTCAAATTTATATCCTATCACTGAAAATGCATTAGAGTTTTAAACTAAAGCGCTGACAATGCTACAAATATATTTTATAAGTACATTAAATTTTATAAATATTGCAAGTGTGTATTCTACGCCTAAATTGCAATAGAGTGTTTACTAGTGAGGATAAACTGCTACTACTAGTAGGAGTAAGTGTGTTCATGATTCTACACTTAAGTTGCTGTAGAGTGTGTAGTGGCTAGAGCGCTGAGGATGCAGTAACTAGTAGCTAGCCATAGGCAGCGTATGGCCTTTTATAGCAAGCTAAGAGAGCGCGAATTAAGCCGCCGAAAAGAGCTATACATTTACGCATCATACTGAAGTGCGCGCGACTTGCCGTAAAAATGTTGCTTCCTCCTAGAGGAAGCTTTGTAATAGTAAAATTTTGAGTTTCGTCAAAACTTCTAAATAAATATCAATAAAACTTGACATGCATGTATATTTTTGGATTCTGAATTCGGGAAAAACATTTATTTTTTATTTTATGGCCAATTTTTGATTTTTGAAAAACACTATTTTGCGTTTTTTTTTCAATCATCCTATCGTTACAAATAATTCAGCTAATATGCATTTGAAAGAGAATACAATTACCTACTTTTTCCCGTTTGGTCCTTGGGATCGACCGCTTTGTTCGACAGAAAAAATGAAAAAGGTGATTTTGTTTAAATCGAAGACCAGCACAACTTGCGCATTTGCCGCAAAAGCTAGCACAACTCAAACTTTAAACAACAATATTCTATAAAAATTTCCCGATTTTTGCGAAACCGTCTCTAATGAACATTTTGAAATATTTACAATTTACAACTTTTTACCAAATCTAATATTATTTTAACAAATACAATATTTTTTTCCAAATATTTTTTTTAAATGTTCACTTTTTTTTAAACATTTCCGAAACTTTTGAGGTTTATCTGTCTTTGTCTAAGGTTTTCATGAACTTAACCAACCCTGCTAAAATCAAGATTAGAATCGATAAAAGAAAAACTAAATCCATTCTGAGACTATATCTTAATCCCAATTATTACAATTAAAAGGAATTAAAAGTATTTGAATTAATTGAAGCGTAAAATGTATGATGTCGAAGTCGATTAAAAATGTTTAAAAAAATGTCAATTAAAATCAATTTAATCAGATAAGTATCATTATTTTATAAATTGAATCAAATTGAAATGTTCAAAATGAAATTAAGATATAGACTCGGAATCGATTCAATGCTTTTATTAATAATATCTTATTATTTAAATAGTTTTTATATAAATTAATTAACGAATTTGTTACTTTGCTCGCGCTAATTTATAAATTTGGCTAAAACGCATCTTAGAGTTAACATTAATTAACTGAAAAAATCCTAGCCGGCATGAAGGATAGAACTGCGAACCTTTAGATTGAAAAGCAGACATGTTACCGACTACGCTATCACAACTTTAGAATGCGTGATAATTTGAATCGTCCTTATTAAATTATAGGAGACTTTTTTTAAACAAGTGTTAATAGTAATTGTAACTTATAACCATGTACGTGTAGGCGTAAGTTCTGCTCGAAGATGATGATCGAGTAACCTGGTATTCTTGTAGACGATGTCCAGGAGTTCATTAAAGGAAGAAAAAGAAAACTATGGATGGAGCAGTTGATTAGTTGTATTAAAAAAGTTTAAGGTCGATTAAATTTTAATCAAATACAATCAAATTTAATCCACGATTTTCAGAAGAGTGAAGCAAATTCTTTAAGCTGATAATTTTATATTAATTATTAAAATTAAAATCATTTCAATAAGGATTATTATTTTGAATCTTAAAACTGATTATACTATTTTAATAGTTTGTAACGGGATGTTATTTTAAAAACTGAATCGCGCTCCCTCGATGCAGCGAAGGACTCCTCTACGCCCGCGAAACACCACCGTTGCATGCAGCTGTCTCAGCTGCTTCTATCTCCTGGGTTTACGCCCTGCCTGGCGCATTCTCGACTGTTTAACTGATGATTAAAATAGATTAAAGCATTTTGAGAATTAATTGTCAATAAACTCATTGGGATCGATTTATGGGTGTGAACATGAATAGCCATTCAAATCAATTCAAATGTATTCACGAAACTACAATAATTAAAAATATTACAATAAAAATTACACTTTTGATTATTAAAATTGATTAAAGTACTTTAATAGTCAATTGTCAATAAACACATTGGGGTCGATTTTTATTCAAATCGATTGAAATTTAATGACAAAATTGCAAATAAATAACATTTCACGATATGGTTACATAAATATCGATTAAAATGTATTCAATTAAATGCCTAATTGGCTAGTCGAAGAAATAAAGCACTAAAAACGGCCTGACTGTCGATTTTTTTGAGTTTTTTGTATTTGATTCATTAGAGCGTCAGAATATTTTGTGACCTAGTGTTATTAATTAGTTTTTGAAAATGCATTATTGCATAAATAATAAGCATTTTTAAATTGCATTCCGAGGAGACGCTAAATAAAAAAGCTACAACACTGTGGAATTAAAGCAGTCGAATGGTTGTATTAAAAATGTTCGATTAAAGTAGATTAAATTAAATTAATTAATCGAATTCAATCGATTTCAATTCGTGATTTTCAGTCCAATAATCCAATAAAAATGTAAAATACTCACATTTTAAATAACATAAGTCGCGAGTTGTGCTTGACTTCGCGGGAAACATGTGAGTTGTGCTACTCTTGACCGCATTTCTGAACTGTGCTACTCTTCGCGGCAAATCGTGAGTTGTGCTAGTTTTTGTTTGAAAATTTGAACTATGCTAGTCTTTGTAGGGAGCGATAATATCATACTTGCTTAAACCAACTTGATTCAGTCAAACTCACTGTATACATTAAATATACTATATTCTAACTTTTTCATACTTTTTGTATTAACCTTAAATCAAAAGTTAGTAAAGATTTACTCCTAAGTGAACCAAAAACTTGAACGCACAGTGTATCATAGTTTATGTCGTCCAGGAAATTTGTGCTACGCTGCTGTGGCTGACAGCAGCAAGTCACTTATATTGCTTTTATCACCATGTATGTGTGTGTATATATATATATATATATATATATATATATATATATATATATATATTGTAACGAGGAACAACGTCCCTCGCAACGCCGGCAATCGAGGCAGGATAGAGAGTGACGAAGTAAGGCGGCATTGGCATGACGGACAGAGCGCGCGCCTAGAGATCTCGGGAGTGCCGGATCGATTCTCGGTCCCGGCATCTCCTTTTGTAATTTTCTCATCTCACGTCAACGTCTCACCTCATTATAATATATATATATATATATATA
>QLSS01000242.1:139261-187287 GCA_024372645.1 Trichomalopsis sarcophagae
ATATATATATATATATATATATATATATATATATATATATATATATAAATGTTTTCATTATAATAAAGTATATTCAACCGACTGATGTTAGGAATGAGGTTAATCACGCTAGTAACAAATGAGTTATTTTAAGTCTTGTGTCACTTGTCTAAATTTTAAGCGGCAATATTATGCCACAAAATCAAGTTGTAAGATAGCGACGGATATGAATATTTAGTATTTAATAGGAAAAGCTATAGTAAGGTGTAGGAAAGTGCCCGGTAGGTGTGACTGATTATTTATTCCAGTTAAGGTTATTGTAGATTGAGCTCAGAAATAAGCGAATGTTTACTTGGGCGACCTTGCTAAGAATGAGTGTTCAAGCACGCCTTTCCCATCGCCACGCCTTAGTGGTCAAAGTGTGAGAAAGGACATGGAGGTGGGCTCGTTGGTCCAAGTCAGGCCTTAACTGAATTGCTGCCCTTTCTAACTTCGGTGATGGTTTATGCGAGTTACCACAAATATATTTGAAATACATATATTTCAAGTATAGTTAGTTTGTCATATCAGCCGCAAATTAGAGAGTAATCAAAACTAAAATATCTCAATGCATGTTTTTGAAGTACAAATCATAGGAATACGTTTTTAAAATGTAAAAAGTTGTCGAAATGTCAGTAATATATTAAAAAATTTAATTGTGAAAAATAATACTCCAAGAATAGCGGTTTTTTTGAGACAATACGTATTTTTTTATTTCTTACCTTTGTGGATGATGCTCTTGTCATTTTCTTTTGTTCAAATTTCATAGTATCGCTGCTAGTTGTATGATTTTTAATACCTTGCATATCAGTCATATTTAAAGGATTATCAATGGCATCAAATGGACAAAAAGAATCAACAGAACTAACTGGTGATGCTGTAACACTAGATAAAATTGTAGTATTATCATTGGCTGGTGGCGTATCTGGATCCGGAAATGTAACAAGCGGTTCCTCAACTTCGTAATTTTGCCTTCCATATGCATCTCTGAAATAAAAAAATTTTTTTTAATATTCAACGAAAATTCAATGACAAAAAGGTGTCACATGTGAATACTCACACGTGTATAGCGTTGCTAGTTATAATGCAATCGATGCATAAGCCGCCAAATCCGCGCATAGCAACAGCTCGGACTCACCCCGAAGCCCGTTTCTTTCGACTCAGCATAACCTCCCTTCCACGATTTCGGATAACCGCTCGGGTAGGAATCACGCCACCCGAGGATTCTATAAAAGGGGGTGCATGCGGACGCTCGCCCCGATTCGGCTACCCACGATCCAGCATTAGACCGGTACTTTTGAGTCGGAGATGACAGATAGGATCGTACACTTAGAGCGCACATTCTCCGAGATCACCTTAAATACGCGTTCTCTCTTTCATACAATCAGTTCATTGTGAATTACGATTAATAAACAGACACATTCACCGATAATCTCTCGTGTTCGTTCATTATCCCGGTATTTTCGCAGCAACCGTGAGCTTAACACCTGACGGAGAACAAAACCATCGACCCTCACACGTAACATTTTCTGGTGCTAAGTGTGGGGTTTTGTTCGCAAAATACACGGGCGTATTTTAACACCGCGATAGAAATAGATTACTCGGTTATCATTCCAATCCAATAGACGGGATGGAAGGATGAACTTTGCCTGTGTACTCGTCATCGCAGCCACTTTAAGGTAAGTCAAGTAAATATTAATAGAAACTAACAATTATACCCTGGGATTAACACCAGGGAGAACTCTTCCAGTTCGGATAACTAACAACTAAATTAAACCGCTCCGAAATGTAAAAATTCCGTGGTCTTAGGTACCGTGACAAAATACGAAGCATGGCAGAATCAAATCCGTCTGATTATAAAATATCAAACTTCAACGAAAATAATGATCTCGAAACACAGAACATATTCATACGCGAGGCTAATTATCCCGACACGTTTCGAGAGCATTTGCAAGAATTCGAGACGTCAGCGAAACCGGCGCTCCTTCTGCACACCCTATTAACAATCGCATTGCAACTCGCGGACGTGGCTATGGAGCATCCGTCGACGGGAATGATCGACACCGCGATAAGTCACATACAGGGAATATTACAGCAAGGACAGTTGATCCCAACCGATAAATTACAATTGCTAAAGTTCGCGAAAGAACACCTCCTGCAAGTCCGAGACAAATTAGAACTTTCGGGAATAAATGACAAAACGTCGCAACAATCTAACCTCCACATGACATATAATAACGGAACGATTCCCAAGTGTAAAACATTTAACGGAAACTATTCGGCGAAACATGCGTATCGGGCTAAGCCCCGTCGCTAGACACAGTAAATGACACCGATGACAAAAAACCAATCCTGGCCTCAGCTCGAAACCACAGAATAAGCTGGATCGACACGAGAAACGACGCAGACGACGTACGTTATACCGAACATCGAGGATTAACCTTCACCGAACAGCTACCCGCCGATAGACGTCTTAACCGATCGCTGTCATCGAAGTACCCGATTCTAAAAATTACGTGCTACCTTCGATAGGTAATTTCTTTGACAAGCTTGACACAGAGCTACAACCTGCGGCGCAGCCGGGAGACTCCGATTTTATAGAGCAATATGAACAATTCAAAAAACGAATGCAGGATAAGGTACACGAGGATTTAAATTTAAAACCGACTTCTGACCCAATTATCCGACACATGCAAACCGTACAACAGCATACAGACCGCTCTCGAGACGGGGGGGGGGGTGTTCTCGCTACACCAAGCACTAAACACAATCCCCCAATACGACGGAAATCCAGACATGCTCGCACTATTTTGTCGTGCAGTTTGCGACGTGATTCACGAATTTGGCCCGGACTCCGAACGCTGGGTACTCAACTCGTTGGCATTGAAGTTTCGGGGACGTGCTGCTGACGACTACACTTCGCGCATAACGCAATACGACACCGTGGAGCGGTTGCTAGCCGATTTAACTACGGAGTACAGCGGCGTTGGCGGAGCGGACAAAGTTTTGGCTGACCTTAAAGTAATTCGCCAATATGCAGGAGAAAGTGACGGAGACTACGGACTACGCGTTCAAACATTGCACAACCGATTGTTAAACATCTATGACGCGAACCGCGACATGCGGAACTGGGAGAGAGCTATTTATAAAAATAACGCCGATAAGGAGGCCCTCGAACAATTTTTATTCGGTCTAAATGGGGAATTACAACACCAAGTTCGTTAAAAAAAACGTGTGCGTCACGGGACGCCCGACAGAAGTGATAACTTCATATGATATTTATAGAAACTATCAAATATAGAACTTGTTTAACGCATGATGGCAATAATAATTTTATAGTTATATTTTTTGTTAATCTAATAATTTATAAATGGATCAGGAATAAGTAAAACGTAATTTAATTTCCTTTTGAATGTAAAATATATATTGTATGTACAATATTTATCATTATTTAACAGTTTAAGTGGACTGGCTGGTATTTAACACAACAATATGATTATCAATATACACGTAAATATCACACTCGGTAATTGAAAAATCAAAATAACTATCTGTTTACTAACACAATTTAATAACACAATGTTCACTTCAAAAGTTTTACTAATGTAGAGGTTATGTTTACTGTGCACGCGCGCTAAGAGAAAAGTGCCGAGGAAAGAAAGGGAGAGATAGAGAGCGTCTGTAGTGGAGCATATAGAGTATGCGAAAGAGAGAGGGCATGTAGACGCGAGCGAGTGAGAGAGAGAGCGAGAGAGAGAGAACACGTGCCAGTAGAGAGAGAAGAAAGCGCGCGCAGAGTGGGGATGTCTCCGCTGAGCCGCCGTATGCGTGCGAGAGAGGAAGCAAGAGACCGCAGGGTGAGGATGTCGCCGCTGAGTCGCCGTATGCGTGCGAGAGAGAAGGCAAGAGACGGCAGGGTGGGGATAGCCAGACCCTATCACTTCAAAAACCCACTATGTCTCAGAGAAGCTATTACAGAGGCCGTAGCATTCGAACACCGTACTAGCGAGCGCCGCGCATACAGTCAGCAACCGGATCTAATTCGCGAAGACAGCACTAAAATTCCGACGTGGGTAACTGAGCTTATGAAAATCGCAAAGGCAGCATATGAACCGAAGGCCACGCCAATAGTCAGTAAAGCTATCAGGTACACTACGGGTATGAGCGTTTGTAACCATTGTCGGCAACAGGGTCACTTAGAGAAAGACTGCAAGGAAAAGAAATGTCGATATTGTAACATACCGGGCCACACCTACGTTGAATGCTTCTCGTTGGAAAACGCGATAAATAACGGACGTCTCAGTAAAGAAAAACTTGAACAGCTAGCGTCAGCACACGTTGCCGCTGCTCAACCAGTAGTATATACCCCTTTCCCCCATACCCACCCCAGCCCCGATGCCGCGGCCGTACGTCATACCTGCACCGCAAGCAAACAATGGGACGCAGAATAATAGCGTTCCCCAAGAAAATAACGGAAAGCAATATACTATAACAACAATAACGGGTACAATAATCGAGACGGTAATAGAAACTATAACAACGATAATAGGTATAATAATCGAGACAATGACAGGAATTATAGCAACAATAATAGGTACAACAATGATAGAGATGAGAATCGAAATTATAATCGGCGCGAAAATGGGGGATACGACAACAGGTGTAATGATCGTGGGTTTGAAAATCGTCGAAAGAACCGGAATTTTGATAATCGGCGAAACGACAGAGGATTTGACAATAGGTGCAACGACGGTAGAGGCAACAATAATAACATTCGTTACAATGATCAGAACAACGACAATCATAACAATGACCGTAATAGACAAGATAACAGAAATGCTAGAAATCAGTCCGGAGATTCTTTAAACTACCAGGATGCTCGTTACCAGTCGGGGGTATCGAGCAATCAATAAGCAATAAGACACCGAATCTGAAACCGACGCAAACACAAGAAAAGAAAATAGAGGCGCCAATCAATAAAAAGCAGGAGAAAATTGAAGATTCAAAAAGGCAAATAAAGGAGATATCCGTACAGTTTAATAAGTTGAAAGAACAGTCGAAACAGGAAAAAGAAGCCAATGTGCAGGAGAAGGTTAATAATCGAAAGTACTTAATAAGATTTACTACAGCAGGAGGTAAACCACGGATCGTAGAACTTAAGAGCGAAAAGTTAGAAGGAAGGAAAGCACGTTTCTATGCGGATAGTGGAGCCGATGTTACGTTGATTAAAGCGAGTAACGTCACTGGTAGGACAATAATTGATAAACAATATGTAATCGCCATTAACGCAGTTACGCCGGGCGAATGTTTAAGTCTAGGTAGGGCAAATATGAGTTTAGAGGGACTAGAGTGCGACGTGCACGTGGTAACACTGGAAGCCTGCGAAGCCATTAAGGAGGGAGGAGAAGAATTTAATCTAGAAGAAGGCGAACCTGCGGATACCGTCAATATACTGTCAATATTTTCCAATGAAAGCAAGAATAGGGCCGAAAGAATTGTTAAACTTCTTGATCCAGAGACACTTAAGGATTTAAAGGAGGAAGAAATAACTGATATTAAAGATCATCCGGGAAAAGCAACATATTTTCGGGCTACGTGGAGAAACTGAAGGCAACAACACTAGTATCGCACAAGATACCTACTATTACAAATGTTCCAGTACAATCGAAAGGATATCGACCAAGTCAGGAAGAGAAAGAGGAGTTAAGGCGCCAGATAAAACAACTGCTAAAGGACGACATAATCCGATCAACAGATTTACCCTACAGCTCTCCTACATACGTGATACCAAAAAAAGTCGCAGCGGACGGTACGAAAAGATGGCGACTAGTAACAAATTTTAGAAAACTGAACGAAGTAACGGTAGGAAATAGCTACCCGATACCAAATACAGCAGACATTATTGACAGCATCGCCTCAGCTAGGTACATAACCGCCATAGACTTGAGGACCGGGTTCTACCCGATACCAATGGACCCCGCAGACGCCCACAAAACAGCCTTGACTGTACCATTCGGCCATTACTGCTACCAACGTTTAGGCATGGGACTCAAAGGCGCTCCTTCAACATTTCAGTCCCTGATGGACTTAGCACTTGCAGGCCTACAAGGGACAGAATTGTATGTCTATTTAGATGATATAATCGTTTTCGCTAAGGATCTTGAAGAGCCCGGTGAGGAGTTCCGACGCTTGATGAAGAGACTAGACTACGCCAACTTGACTATCGAGCCCATGAAGTGCCAATTCCTACAGCGAGAGGCACACTTTTTAGGACATATCGCTGGAGGTGGAAAAATCCGAGCATATCCTAAGAAAATAAAAGCACTAAATAAATTTCCAATACCAACTCTGGCAGATAAACAAGAGCACAACGCTACGATATTACGGTTTAAAACAACAAGGAAAAGAGGCAAATCCAAAAAGCTTCTGGAATCAGCCGATACTGCAGACAGAGAGAGGATATCGACAGAATCTGAAAACTTTGGAAATCCAAAAGAAAGAAAACGACGAGTCGTAGTTTACACCGAGAGCACGGATCCAAACAGCTCTTCAGACGACCAATGCAACCCAAGACAGGAACGAGAGTTGGCAAAAAGAGAGTCTATAAGAAGATACATGGTAAGAAAACCGGGAAAATATACCCTACATGCTACAAATTACCCGACGCACCTGAAACATCCGAGCCGATTCCCAGTCAGGCGGATCCGAACAAGGTCTTGAGAAAACTCCGCAAGGAAGAAAATATGAGACTTGAAGTACAAGCCGCAAGTACACCGCAAACTCAGGGAACGAACTATAACGACGACCCTAAAAGGCCCGTACGAAAGCAGACCCTTAACAGAAGTCCGTCAAAATTCACAGAAATGACATGGAAATCAGCGAAGAAAGCAACAGTAGCTTAGGAAGTGACGCCGAAGATGAACACTTAAGAGCTATTCAAGGAGAGCGAGAACAATAGGTAGAAAATTCACACAACCTCAAGGAAAAAGAGACTTCACTGAATCGCCACAACATATCACAGCCACTAACACCGAGGCGAGTACCAAACAGTAGCAACAACCATGAATCATCAAGGCCAATTCCTCAGAAAACGAATAGCGAAGCGAGCAACGTAGGCCTCAGTAATAAACCAACGAGCGCAGAATCACCAATAGCAAACCTCCGACAGACATTGTTCGACAAGGGAAATAAATTTCGAACCCGCGGAGCGCAAAGTGGCAACGAGATACCCGACGGAATGAGAGACAACAAGAGAAATCCAAGCACAGAGACACCATACGAAAGTATAGACTCCCTACAGCCGATTCTAACCACGCACGTTCCCGCAGCCCCAGACAACAGTTACCCTAGCACTCTAAAACGCACTCTCCCCATCTACAGACCAAGGAAAGATTTCTATCATATTACACCGCAAATAGACGATCAAGCCAACGATGAACCCTTGCCTGAGAGCAACGCTTCAGACGCATCCAGGGGAGACATCGATGTAAGCCTCCATGACAAAAGAAAACACGATGATACTAGTCCCATAATGAGAGGAAGCCGCGACGGGTCCGAAGAGCCAATGAAGGGCTCTTTTACCGATCAACCAGCGACCGATCGAACGGCAGCAACTAAGGGCACGTCACCCAGGGCTCAGCCAGCCCCGACACCATACACGGGAACTGACTCAGATGCAATGGCCCGACGGTATTGCGTGTACTCACAGCGTGAAGATTGTGCAGAGCCATCCAAACGATTGACGCACGAAAGAAACATACCCATGGAGCCACCGGGAAACTGCCTGTTCAATTCAACAATAAAAATCTTAAGTCTGCAAATGACAACAAGTCAACTGAGATACCAACTCTTGTACAGCCCACATGTGGAAACCTGTGGTGATCCAGAAGAGGCACGACGCATCTTGCTATCAGAAGTCGAGTACGGAGACGCGGATTGCATATACGTATTCTTGAGAGAGTTCGGATATAACGTGTATGTGCACTTCCAAGCAAATAGTTGAAACAATTACTGTCACTTCGATCTAAACGAAGGCAAAGAATTTATACACTTACACCTAGCGGGCAATCACTTCACTCCGTATGTCAGAACAGAAGACGAATCCGACGAAGAATCTGAATCTGAATCAGAGCAGAAAGAACAACCCACTAACTTCCAAAGAAACCCTCACGTAAGAGAAGCCATGGCATGCTATTTAATAGCCGAAGCGCAACCAGAACAAGATTCACCAGAGTCGAAGAGAGACCATAATGATAAGGAGCTATTCACTGGGGTACAGAGCCTGAATGACCACCCGTTTGCGCATAAATGCAAACGAGCTTATATTTTAGCAGAAGACATAATCCTCAACACAGAAGTACTAAACGCTTTGATAGAAAGACGATACATTTGATAGAAGAACTCTTAGAAACACAACGTTTTGTAGGCGAAATCATCGTAACAAAACACAAGGAGACGTACATGTTCGAATCATTTTAAAGAAACACCTACACGACAAACCCTTAAGGACAGATATTGCTAGATGCGTAAAAACGCTGCAGTCATTGACTGAAAAATACGGAATAACAACGTTTGGCCTTATCAGAGATTTTTGAATAATTACGCTCGCAGACTGGGAACACGTAATTGAGCAATGTAACAATACCTTTAAAGGAAAAGCAATATCAATCGTACTGTTTGAAAATAACTTACCAGTACCCAAGGTCGAGGACAGATACAGACTCATTAAAGAATATCACGAGTCGTCAATCGGCGGTCATAAGGGAACGAACAAAACATATAACCGAATAGCCGGCGAATACTATTGGCGAAACATGCAAGCAGACGTTAGATAGTTTGTTCGAGGATGCGCAGGGTGCCAAGAAAAAAAAACTGGTGCTGGTAAAAACGAAGCTACCAATGCTGATCACGGATACCCCATCGCACCCATTTGACAAAATATCTATTAATTTCTGCGGATCAATGCCCCAAACCGAACGAGGAAACCGATACATATTAACCATCAAAGATAACTTTACAAAATTTTGCATAGTAGTGCCAGTCGAACACGCAACAGCACGGGAAGTAACGTGAGCTCTTACAGAGAAACTAATCTGCTACTTCGGCTCACACGTAACCCTCATTTCCGATCAAGGAGCACACTTCATGAACCGAGTGATGGAAGAATTTGCACGTATATTCAGAGTCAATAAATACTCAACAACAGCGTACTATCCCCAGTCCAACGGCAGAATAGAAGGAATGCATCATACACTTAAAGAGTACATTAAAATGTATATCAAAGGCAACGATAATTGGGATGAAGTAGTACCATTAGCACAGCAGTCATATAACTCCACGGAACACGACGGACTAGGATACTCACCACACGAATTAGTTTTTGGCCGACGGGCACGCACACCGTCAAGCTTCCCACCACGAGAGCACTTACAAACCTACGACGACTATCTAGCTGACACAACAGAAGCTTACGCTCAACTTAGAACAATGGCAGCGATGAATCTGGTACAATCAAACCACCGCGCGAAACACTACTACGACAGGAAATTAAACGTGCAACACTTTAGAGAAGGAGAAATGGTACATGTTCTCAAGGAGCCCAAAGTCGGCCAATTTAAACCCGAATATAAGGGCCCGTGCGAAATCATAGCTATTAACTACTCAACACACAACGCGAAGATACAAAAAGAGGATAAAACACGGATAGTAAATATAAATAAACTTAAACGATATATTCCGGAAATCGAACAGGAGAAGGGTACCAATATAAGTATAACTAATACTTGAACAAAATAATAAAACAATTGTATCGGAATAAAATGATAAAATCATTATATAAGAATAGTAAGACAAATGAATACAATACTAGAAACGTTTAAATTAAACAAGAGTGACATTTAAGAAATAATTACATTGAATTAATAATGAATAAACGGTAAGAAAAGCTCGAACATCTAGCGACCCCCGGATGCCGCATAAAATAAAGGAACATTCAATCGAACATGTAGCGACCCCCGGACGCAGCAAGGCTCGAGCAGCTCAGAAAAACAAGTATAGGAAAATTATACTAATATAAATCAATAAATAAACAAGACTTAACGAGAAAACTAGTAGGAGATGACGCTTGGATCAACACTAGGGTTTAAATAAATAGTCACTGGAAGTCCCAGTAAAACCATATATATATTAATCACATACAAATCACAAGAATTTAAATCATTGTAAACACATCACCACGGAAGAATGGGATAACGATCGTCGGAATTCTCGGAAGCGCGCCAGTCGATAGATCGACGGGTTCTAGGTGAAAGAGGCCGCGGACGATAAGAACAGGTGTTACTATGACTAGATCAGGCATCGGCAGCTAGCACCTCAGGGCAACCTAAGTGATGATGGCGGCAAGGGAAGCGCATTCTGGACCCGATTCCTTGAAGCAGACGGTTCCTCCAGACCGGAGCAGATCCCCGACATACAGGGCAAACCCTACAGCGGGATAGGCAGCTATCACACACGGCGTGACCATTATCGCACTGCCGAAAGTCTGGATAGATAAAATCATCACAGATAGGACAAGTGAATAAATCACGAAGCAGAGCATCTGCTTCGTCAGAGTTCTCAGTCGGAGGAGCCGGGGAAGTCGACTGAGCGGCAGCTAGCTCGCCTGTACCTCACCAGCCAGGAAAGGCCGCCTAGGATAAGAGCGCCTAAAGTTACGAGGTCCGGATCCAGACCCACACGAGCCAGAAGAAGGCATCTTTCCTTCTCTTCTCTGAAAACACCAGAGAAATATGTAAGGGATGCGACGCTGTGCCTCCCAACACAGGTGCGCAACACCTAGCGCCTCGCATGCGCTAGGATTTTTCTTGTTTCGTGGGATTTGACGCGATCGTCACGTTTGGGAGAACGCTAGGGAGAGGGGAAAAGAATCACACAACGGTTATCACTTTATTGCTCTTATATTTCGCCCAGCCCTTCCCTACAACGCGGTGGCAATGATGCCTCCCGCGCACAATGTAGCCACGCAGGGCTTCTGTTGGCGCACTCACGCACGAGCCGCACTCGTGCAGCAGACGGCAGGCCTTAGGCCCAGGTCCAGTCCGTTGACGGTTGGCTCTCTCTCTCTCTCTCTCTCACTCTCACGCACGCTGGCTCGACGCCTCGCGTGGATGACGTCGAGGTGTGCGCCCGCACCGCACACCACTCTCCCGTCTCACTCACTCTCCTCTCTCTCTCTCTCTCTCTCTCTCTCTCTCTCTCTCTCTCTCACTCTCGCGCACGCTGGCTCGACGCCTCGCGTGGATGACGTCGAGGTGTGCGCCCGCACCGCACACCACTCTCTCGTCTCACTCACTCTCTCTCTCACACACTCACGGCTTTCTCTCTCTCTCTCTCTCTCTCTCTCTCTCTCTCTCTCTCTCTCTCTCTCTCTCTCTCTCTCGCTTACTCGCTCTCTTCTCTCGGCTTCCGGTAGACGTCCGTCGGTGCTCCCGTCGTCGTCTCCGGGACTCCTCCCGGACCTGATAGCAGCTGGCGGCTTCGGCTCTCCCACGCCGATGTTGCTGGCTGCTCTGGTCTTCCGGATGATGGTGGCGGACTGGCCGGCCTCCTCCCTCTCGTCAGGATGGCCGCTGGCTCGTCCGGGCGTTGGCACTTCCTAGTGCCAACGCGCTGCACCTAAAACACACGCGCACTCTGAAACACTCTTGGGAGACTCTCCCAATCTTTTCTATTCGTCGACCTCGGGTCGACAAGCAGAGGAGAACGCACTCAACTCTCACAAACGTCGACGTGCTCCGTCGACAGTCGTGAGAGAACTCTCTGATTTCTCCGCTCGTTCTCGCGCTCACTCTCCTCTCGTGCTCGTCGGGCCCGCGCTTCTTGCTGGCTCCCGATTGGCTGCCAGTCCGCGCGGATAGCAAGCCGCGCATCGGCGCCCGCTGATTGGCTCGCGACATGCGGAGGACCTTTCCCAACGATGCTCACTTTCGCGCCGACGATGACGGTTAGCTAGCCCGTTCCCCGAACTTGAGGACAGGCCGGCGCCGACAACAACACGTCGACTCGCTTGTTTCTTCCGCGCACTCAGGGCTTGGCCGCATCGAACGAGGTTCCTCGTCTCGACGCGGCTGCGACGTTTGCAACGTCGCAGGGAAGAACGCAGCTTCCACGAAAATATGACCACAAAGAGCACTTAATAACGAATACTTACCAATAAATTCACAAGGAAATGGAGCAACAGCACGAGGCACCAAAAGCACTCGAAGAAAAACATGCAAACGGACAACAAAACAGTCGGACAGCAATTCAGATAGCAGTGAGGTAGAAAGGAGCGATCACGATCAATTTATACAAACAAGCAAAGATTCCCCTAATGGCAATTTCGCACAAACTCTGTTAGTAGGGATAGACGAAAAGTGCCGAGACAGCGTCAGCACTCAGTCCGGAAGGAAAGGTACGACGGCAGGCGGTGAAGCGCGCGACGAATATCGGGAACGAAAAACGCGAACGCATACAAAATATTACGAACGATATTACGATACAATTATTTAACCGCGAGATAATTACGATTCTCTATGTAAGGCCTAATTTAGTTATTGCAAAAACGGTGAAAAGAACATTAACGGTACCCGTAAGATTAACAATAAAAGGTCATTCGCTACGTAAATATAGGGATAATATTACGAGGAATAATCAAGCAAACAACACTAACTTAAATAATGCGAAAATCAGAAACACGGCAGATGCGAAAGTTAGTGTAGAATAAAGCCAATAAAAGGAGAAAACAGTATAATAAAAGAGCACGGAAGGAAATTAGCAAAAGACGACAAGAGAATTTCGCCAACCGGACGAACGGCGGAATGAAATAAGAACCCCATCACCGCACCGCTATAGCAGCCAAGGTCGAGAAGGAGACACTAGCCGAATCAGCAGATACTCATCGAAGGAGAAAACTACGATTCAAAAATACTGCCACTACGACATTCAAAAGAAAATGTGTACACATTAAATAAGGATTCGTTATACTTGGAACCCCAACAATTCTCTGCACGATATCATTGACGGACCTTGCCGGCATAAAACTAGAAGCAGCAAAAGGAAGCTGAGGGAACTAATGCAACAAAGGAGAAGAGGCAGGGATATCAGTAACAATGCAAGCATATCTCGAGGCTCTACCGAACGCCTCATGTACAGCAATTCATTTTATTTTAAGTCACTAAGAAAAAATAGGGAATCTCCCTATCCTTAATATGTATACAAGTAAAGTTGGTAAACTATACAATTACACTTAGGATCTTCGGTACATACTAAAATAAACCATTAATTAAACAACAAAATAAAATAGTGTTTACAATAGCAGTAATGCAGAGTAATAGTAGTGACAAAAAATTACAAACACATATATTACAATCAATTACGAACGTAGAAAAGGACGGAATTCATAACGGGTCACGGAATTAATGTGTCTCTATATGATATTCTTTACGCTCGTACACTTCAACTATACTCACTTTTACGCTTCATTCCATCAATCGCATTCATACAGACGCACGCATAATTAACATGAGCGACCAGTCAACGCAAACAGAGCAAACCAGCGCGAGAAAGAAGCACGCTACGATTTAGAACAAATCCTTTTGTGTTTGCTCATGTTCGACGCTGACTTTAAGCCCCCACACCAACGGCACGCCTTTTTCGGTGTACCTCCGGACGCATGAGCGATCCGGTGGTGGCGCATTAAATGACACTTCTGTTTATATATTTTGGGACACAAGGAACAGGCGTGATGCTTGAAACTGCCGTTAGGGTCATCCTCTACTTGCGCATGTGCCCGCATATGTGATAACAAAGCAGTAGTGAAGGTACACCAGTCGGTAGGACAGACATGCCTCCGTAAAAACCGATCCCTCACGACGGTTGGAAGGAACACAAGCCACAGCATTAGAAGGACAACGGCAGGTGACGAACCGATCGGCACCGGTATTCCACCTAGGACCCCCGACATTCACGGTCTCGGCAACGCTAATGCCCAAGTTGATCACCTGGTGATATATACCCGGCCCTACGTAGACAAGGTCCCCAGGCCGCTGCGTGATGAACTGATGCGGAATTTTGCGAGCCTGAAGATACTCGGACGTAATGCAGATATTCTTATGATTAGCCGGAGTCGGGCAACCTTCCAGATAATCAGAAACATCATCGCGCCCTAGAACCCTCAAGCGGCCAATGGAGTCCCCTAGAGCCACCGTCAAATCATAGAAACTCCGGGGATGCACAAGGAGCCACACCTTCCCCGAGCCCACTTCGCCAAACCGAATCATATTGGGGCTGTCAAGGTAGTTGTACTCCACATCTAAGTCAGTCAGGGCATAACGTCCCGACACGTACACCGAGGGTTCATTAACTCCGAACGCAGCAAGGGGGTCAGGATTTCGGGCATCCCCACCGACGCTGGAGTAGTATTTTGCCAGTAAACAGGAGCAAGACGGCCCGAAGCGACGTCGCGGACGCACTGATCAAAGAAGGCGCGCGTACCAACCAACGAGCAGAGATCCGGCGCACCTACGCGAAAGGGAACCTAATAGAAAGAAAAAGGGAAACCAGAGAAATAATATTAAAAACTATCAAAACCAAAAAGTAAAACGACTTATCAACGACAAGAATAGCAAAAAGCTTACCCCCATTCTCTTAAACAGATCCTCGGGAGACCCAACCAGGGCGGCCTCATCCCTCATTTTCAAATTCAAAAAGAAATGCGGCTCTTGGGTGTACAACAAACGTTGCTCAGAGAAGGCGGGTTGCCCCGCTAAACAAATTTTCGCAAACTCGGCACACATGTTGCGGTAGCAATTTTTACTTCGGACGTCACGAAACTAAGAAAATAAAGGAAAATCTTAGTAAACACAAGATAGATCAGCAAAAAGGGAACTAATGAGACAGTAACCCAAGAACACTCAATTAAACATAAATTACTTACGTAACGACAAGCCACGGCCGAATAAAATCGGCGGCAGACCGCTGCCGGACAGATAAAGCAGTTGAAGAACATACAGGGATACATACACATGAAATTGCACTAGGCTTTCAAGGAACGCTACGCAGACCTCAAACACAAATTACATTTTAGTATAAAGATAATGTGGGAGAGAGAGAGAGAGAGAGAGAGAGAGAGAGAGAGAGAGAGAGAGAGAGAGAGAGAGAGATGCGAAGCGTGAGGATAAGAGCGGGCGGATTAAACCATAAACCGAACGCTCCGAGCGAGAGGTTATGAGCGAGGACCGAGCGACCCTTTTTTATAGGTTTATGAGCGCGAGCGACGGTTGCGCGAGAGAGTCTGAGAGTATGGTTGACACGTGTGCGAGATGCGGGGGCCAGCTGAGGCCTGAGAGCGAGCGACGTACGAGAGAGGGTGAATGAGGGTGCGACGATGTGCGTCGCTGCCGCTAAGGATTTTACGATGAAAATCCAAAGCGGCATCACGATTTTTTAGCCGAGCTGCGAGTACCGGGAATCCAGTGTCGTCTCGCGGTGACAACAAGGGCCCGGCGTGTTGCGATGCGTTGCGCGGGCCGGCGTCGCGGCAGCGTGGCGATCTTCTTCCGAGAAGACCGCCAGCTCGCCGCCGCCAGCTTCAGAGAAGAGTCCCGAGGAGCCGCGTCGAGGGGACGGCTCATCAGCCAATCCGCGTCTCGACCGCTCCGCGTGACAAGTCCGTCCGGACTCGAGAGCCAATGAGAGGCTTTCTCCTACGTGACGTAGGTAGAGGCAGAGTGGGGTTTTCGCGAGCGCGAGCGCGTTCGCGCCCGAAAATCCAGAGTTCTTTGACTGGATCTTGAGGTGCTAGCACGTACCTCGAGCCACAGCAAAGAAGAAGAGAGAAGCTGCGGTCAGTTCGAGGAGGCCTTCCCCGGAGAAGAGTGAGCATCGAGGAAGCCTTGGGGAGCTGGAGCTGCTGAGAGCTGCCTGGACAACGGTGCGACGTCGGCAGGAGCCACGCCGCCACCTCCACCCAGACAGCGAGAGAGAGACATCGAGGAGAAGAGAGAAGAAGAGGGAAGCTGAACGAGAACCCGTGAGAGGACCAGCCGACCCGGACCCGAGCGCCGAGAGCGGCGGATCCTAGGCAGCCTTCTCCGCGGCGTACTCGAGGAACGGGAGGCAGGGTTCGCCCCAGTCCCGTGAGGTATAGTTCTTAAGTTGTTTGTGAGTGTGTGTGAGAGAAAGAGAGTGAGAGCGTGTGTGCGTGCCAACGGTGTGCTTCGACGTGGTGCGGCACGTCGGAGGAGAGAGAGAGAAGTAATAAGAGTGAGTGAGATAGCGAGAGCGTGAGAGTTGCGTCAGCCGACGTTTAAGTGCAGCGGCACTGGGACGCGGCGCGCGCGCGAGCGAGAACAAAGAGAGCGGCCATTACCGCGTGGCGCCGTTAGCCGCTAGGGCTTCGGCGGTGTAAGAGTGTTAGGGAATAAAGAAGTGATTGGCAAAAGAAGAGCGTGATTCTTTGCGAGTTCCTCCCATCCTCACTCGGCCCAACGTGCGCTCCCACGCGCGTGGCGATCGCGGGACCTCCCCGCGGAAATAATAAATCTAACCCGGTAGAGTTGGTGTTGCGCAGCCAGTTAGCAGTGGGAGCTGGTAGCTGGCAACCTCGTCGCAAGGGTGAGCGGAAGGGGCAGGTATAGCCGTGGTGCTGACCAGCAGCCCCGTGAGCGACAGATTTAAGAGATGATGTATCTTATAGTTTTAAATATATTTGACAGTTCTTAAATATACACAAGGCTTATTTATGCAATCACCCCGTAATACCCTACAATAATAACTCGTAAAAACAGAATAATTTAATAAAACTATTTTAATAATTCCAATGATTTTAATATATTCAATAGTATGAGTGTAAACTAACTATAATTAATACACAGAAATAAATTCCGATACTATTGTTGAAATTTTATAAAACTCACAAATTATAATGCCACCGCATTACACTCTTCAACTCATCTTCATATAGTAGTTCGAAACACGTGACAATAAATAACTCAATCTATTATATTTCCGCACTAAAGGGGGATCGTTGCACGGACCTGCACACAGAAAGCAGGACCGTCATTAATTACGCATATACACATATATAGCGAAAAACCCAATACTCGGTCAAAACGAAACTTAAACTTATGCTTGAACTCTGGGGGAAACAATACACCAAAATGTCATAAACGAATACTTACAACATACACGCAGGGATCACTTTCAACGGCCGTAGGAGCCTGCATAAGCCGCATCGGACCATCCAAATTAGCCATCTCACGAAACCTCACAAAACCGGTATTAAAATCAGCCATTTTACAAAAAAAAAGACCACAAAAAGGATAGAAAAGCTTGAAAATTAATAGGAGTATTGAATACAAACGAGAGCACGAGGCGACCATGTAAGAAAGAACAAATAAACGCATACAGAACACGGGAAGGGGATATCAGTAGCAGCTTACATTGCCGAATACGCAAAAAGACGCCGCATGATACATATAGATATACTACCAACGATCCCGTACCGCCTTATATATTGATATACAACCAACCATCCCGTACCGCTGTATATATAGATATATAACCAACCATCTCGTACTTCATTGCTGAACACACGAAAAGACGTCAAACGCATATGAGAAAATGAAATTTTTCCAGAGAATCCTGGAAGTAAAACAAAGTTAATACAATCTTTCTACACGTATTAACAAATATTTTAAGCACCCACACGAAATTCTAGGTGCTATAGTTTCCGAATAAAACAAAATATAAGAATCAGAGACAGCGAACACTGGTCAAAAGCTGAAATCCAACTTTTAAAAAACCAAAACCTAAACCACAACTAATCGAGAAAATATAATTATAGTAGCACGGGCTACATACAAAAATACACTGAATCACAAAAACACAAAGTCCTAACTATAAAAATGCACTGACAGTGTCAAGCTCAAGAAATTATACACGCTAATTCAAAAATTTCATCGAGCTACCGGAGTAAAACTTTTTAGAGAACTCTGGAAATAAAACGAAGTAAATACAACCTTTCTACATGCATTAACAAATATTCTAAGCAACATGCAGAACTCTAGGTGGCACAAATTTCAAACGATAAATTATTAGATAATAAACTACAGGGATGTGTTGGGGGTCATTACTGGTCACAAAGAGAATTCAGAATCAGAATTCAGAATTCAGAATCAGAAAACATAGATGCATTAAAAATTTTATTACAATCGATCGCGTGGTTACAGAATTATGACGGTATACGTACATACACACACAGCTGCGACGCTGTGCCTCCCAACACAGGTGCGCAACACCTAACGCCTCGCATGCGCTAGGATTTTTCTTGTTTCGTGGGATTTGACGCGATCGTCACGTTTGGGAGAACGCTAGGGAGAGGGGAAAAGAATCACACAATGGTTATCACTTTATTGCTCTTATATTTCGCCCAGCCCTTCCCTACAACGCGGTGGCAATGTTGCCTCCCGCGCACAATGTAGCCACGCAGGGCTTATGTTGGCGCACTCACGCACGAGCCGCACTCGTGCAGCAGACGGCAGGCCTCAGGCCCAGGTCCAGTCCGTTGACGGTTGGCTCTCTCTCTCTCTCTCTCTCTCTCTCTCTCTCTCTCTCTCTCTCTCTCTCTCTCTCTCTCTCTCTCTCTCTCTCTCTCTCTCTCTCTCTTTACTTAACCTTACTAACGCCATCAATCAACTCGCCCCATCACGGACTGTAACACCTAAAAAACAGCGTCACCCGTGGTTCTCCGCGGCTCTTCGTGACCTTGTATCCGAGAGGGATAGACTATACAGGCGTTTCAGGAACTCCAGGCTTGATTCAGATCTCCGTTTATACAGACAAGCTAGGGACTATACTCATAAACAGGTCGAGGAAGCCAGGCTGGATTATTACTATTCACGCCTGTCAACCTTGACTGATATCGCCGAGATCTGGAGAGAGCTGGAGAAACTTGGAATTTCCGCCAATAAGGCCCCATTACCACCTCGCTTTAGCACAGATGAGCTCAACAAGCATTTTAGCTCGATCTCCAATGATCCGCTAGCGCCTGCTGTTGAGAACTATCTTCTAACCCTGGAAAGTCTTGACCTCCCGGAACATTTCGAGTTCATCCCTATAAAGGAATCGGACGTGTTGAGTGCAGTGTCGCACTTCGACACCCAGGCGAGGGGAAGCGACGGCATCCCCCAGGTTGTTATATTGAAAGCACTGCCAGTTCTCGCTCCTGTATTATGTCACATCTTCAACCTGTCTCTGAGCGAGGCCCGTTTCCCATCTGCCTGGAAATGGTCACTGGTGCGTGCACTCAACAAAGTCAGTTCACCAACAACCCTGACTGACTACCGCCCGATTTCACTGCTCTGCTTTCTCTCCAAAGCCCTGGAGTGGCTGGTGCACAAGCAGGTCTCGCAATACCTAGAATCAAGGCTCTTACTAGACAATTATCAGACAGGCTTCCGCACCGGCCACAGCACTCAGTCTGGCCTAATTAAGCTAACTGACGATGTCAGGGTCGGGATAAACAAAAAGAAAGTGACACTCCTTCTGCTCTTTGATTTTAGCAAGGCGTTTGACACTGTGTGCCACGTCCGGCTCCTGAGGAAGCTAACAACTTTTGGCTTCTCTAAGCAGGTTATCCGCTGGTTTGCCTCCTATCTCACTGGAAACAAAAGGCGTCTCATCCTAGTAGAATTTAGTCAGAGCAACTTTTTGTGCGCAAGTCAAGGTGCTGGTAATACGTCTAGTTACTTTTCCTTGCGGTTTTAAATCAAATGGATAATTAAAATGTGAAGTAAAACGTTGCCAACAATTAAACAAAATATATATATATATATATATATATATATATATATATATATATATATATGTGTGTGTGTGTGTGTGTGTGTGTGTGTGTGTGGCGGTTAGCGCTGGGCAGCATCAGCGCCGGCGCAAACGGACGCTCCAGCCCAGGCTCGACTTCTCGTAACGAGTCTGGCCGTCATGAAGCTGAGAGCGCCACCAGGCCGACGCCACGCTGTGGCGAGCAGCTAGCGCGCACCTGTTCGTCATTCTGCGCTCGGCCGCCGAACATATTAGTCGCATTTGTAAATACTAGTCCATAAGTCGTTGTAAATACAAGTTAACTTTCTCGATTCGCAATTCGCTTGAGAAGTCTTTTCTATCCGGCTCTACCTTCCTCCACGCGCGCCAAATATAATAATAGGAACAACAGTTTCCAAATATAAAATTATATATATATATATAATTTTTTCTATTTAACATCTGTGTAGTACGACTTCACAGGCAATAAGTCCTCTGAAGGTTAACTATACGAAACGTTTCATTGGCGATCCCGCCAGGAGGTCTGGTTGTAACTTACTAATAATTTGACAAAATTACAAAGAAATTTTAGTAATTTTACTTTACATATAGGAGAAAACACTTCTACTTACAAAATCTCTAAAATTAAGACCATCCGTTTTTAAAGCAGACTCTACAGATAAACCTATGAGATATTTAAGAAAACTGAAAAGATACATTCACGTTATGAACATTGATCATAATGAAATGATCGTAACGATTGGGTAAACTCTAGAAAAATCTTCTTGGTATGACATTGCACAGAAATCTATAAAATCAATCGAACATTTTGAAACTAAATTTAAAGCGCGTTTTTGAAACTCAGGACGAATGGGCACGTAAAGTCAAATATAACCATTATCATTTTTCATCAAAATATAGCCGTCTTGAATACGCAACTTTCAAATCATTTTGATTGGGACATACGATATACGGTCAGATCACAAGACATAAGATCACAAGAAAGAGTCAAATTTCAACACATCTCAGAATTCCGTTCAAAAATCAAGTAATACGATTAGAGCGAGTACCGGAAATGAGGCTAATAAAGCAAATACTAATCAAATACTAACAGTATCAAAATAAATTAAATTACGAAAAAACACCTCAAACGCAAACTCTAAAAATAATTGAATCTGCAAAATTTTCGCAAACTAAAGATAATTTTAATTTTAATGAATCTTCAGATAAATATCTGGAAGACTATTGGATCTTACCAAAAAAAAAAGCAGTATAAGTTGCTTCTTGCGCCTCAGATAAATTTATCAACTGTCTAACGAATAGACAAGAAGCAACTGTACTACCAGTTCCTATCTGTAAGATTTTTAACGATCCTCGTGATGACTTACTCTATGATTCTGAAAAAAAAAATAAATGAAAAAGAAATTTGTGCGTGTCCAGAAATCAATATCAAAATAAAGACATTAAATCGTTGATCGACACGGGGAGTCAAGTTACTTGCATATCAGAAAATTTTTACGTCTTTAACATTGATAAATTAAAAAATGTTCCAAATTTACCTGTTGTAGGTATCATAATTCGAGGCTCAATTGGCTTAAAATCAACTCACTTAACCAAACAGATAATGTCTTATACGGAAATCGGCACTTTCACGAAAGATGTAGTTTTTCTTATTATTCTAAAATTAACACGTAATTGTATTCTCGAAAGAGACGCGATAAAAGAACTCGGTTTTCTCATAGATACAAAGTTCGATAAAATAAATATACGAATTGATAATAAATTAGAAAAAATATCTTATAATAATAAAAGTTTGTTAGAATCGAATACGGATCATCGCTATATAGAGATAATCGAGGAGGATACAACCGATGTAATTGATTCTCACTCAAATTTTTCAAATGAATTTACGTTTTGTCATAGTGACCGTGATTCATTAGTTAATCCATACGATATTACTGATATGGAAATCAACGAAAAAATAAAATAATGTATAGTAGAAAATCCTGAAACGATCAATAAACTTAGAATTTTAATTCAAAAATATCGTTAAGTATTCTATAAGAAACCTAGTCGATTAGCAAATTTTGAGTATAAATTGAGAGTAAAACAAAATATTGAACCATTTTTGATTCCTCCATATCCAGTAGATATCATTATAAAAGCTAAACTACGCGAACAAATTAAACTAATGTTACATTGAAAAATTATACAACTTTTGTACCGGTCATTAAAAAAGATAATACAATTCGTTTGTGTTTAGATGCACGTAAAGTAAATGAAATGTTGAAGGAGGATCTTGAATCACCTCAAAACGTAGAAGAGCTTTTACAACATTTTTTACAAGTTTTTGGCAAATATCCATAAGTGAGGAAAGTAAGCAGTATACTGCGTTTATGTTCGAAGGGAAAATATACGAATTTGAGGTAGTTCCATTCGGCACAAAAATAAGCAGTGCAGTCTTAATGCGTGGTTTATTTCATATAATGAAAAATCTCGGTAGTTTCATTTTAAATTTCGTGGATGATTTTCTATGTATTTCAAAAAGTGAAAAATATCACCAATAACACTTACAAAGATTATTACAGAATTTGATTAAATGGAATTTCACGTTAACTCTTACAAAAACAGAATTCTTTAAAAAAGAAATAAAATTCTTGGGTTTTATTCTCTCGACTATGAGAACTAAACCACAAAATAATGAAATCGAAGCAATTAAAAATTATCCGATTCCTAAACATATAAAACAATTACAAGCATTTCTTGGTACAAATAATTTTTACGCAAAATTCACAAAGAATCACGCTAATTAATAAATACCATTATTAGAGTAATTAAAAAAGGATAAAAAAAAGAACTGGGAGTAGGGGGACAGACATCAAATAGCTCTTGAGAAAATTAAAACATTATTTGAAAGAGATGTCTGTCTAGCCTATCTTGATCCGTCTAAACCATATATTTTACGTTGCGACGCGTCTGATTTTGCTATCGCCGGTGCATTTCACAAATCGACGATAACGGAGACAAACTTGTAATAATTTATATAAGTCGCATATTAAAAGCGGCAGAACTTACATATTTTACTATGTAAGAGTTATTAGCAGTCGTTTGAAGTTTAAACAAATTAAGTACTTACTTGCGAACTTCAAAAATGTATGTAAAAATTGACCATAAAGCTTTAATATTTTTTTTAAATGTAAATTTGTAGACAATCGAATCCGTAGGTGGATTCTCGGAACGCAAGATTATAATTTACAAATAGATCACGTATCTGGAAATAAAAATGTAGTTGCTAGTCGACATCCTACATATAATCCGGAAGATAAAAGAAAACCAGGCAAAATTATAATAGCAGTTATAAAAAAGCGGAATTTTTCATAAGAATAATTAAAAAATTTAAATCTGTATCAGAAATTCAAAAAAATTATAAATATTTAAATAAATCAATTATAAAATACTCTGATAATACAGATTCAAATAAATCTACGTATTTGATTAAAAATAATATTATATATAAAAAGAATCAATCATATTCTTATAAAATTATAATTCCAAAAGAAATGATAGAGTCATTGATTCTTGAAACACACGAAACGTACGGTCATGTAGGCGCAAAAAAGATCGTTCGTCTGTTGCAAAAAGATTTTTATATTAAAAACTTATTGATCGCTATCTGCAACTTATATCATCATCAAATTTACCGTTGGTCAACCCTTTTATTCCAAAAATCTAGTTGAATCGACATTTTCGAAATAAAAAATCCCGTTTTGCTCCACTGTGCGGAGGCGGGCTCCTGGGGACGGGAAACATGCTCCGAGCGGTAAACTCCGGACAGCATAGGAAGCGTCTCCAGAAGTACGCTAGTAGTACCCAGGCACGATGAAGAAAGTAAACAAAACCGACCTTGACCCCCACCCCTGAGCCAGTCGTAGGTCAAGGTCAAGGTCACAATTGTTTACTCCCCATGGTGTCATTTGTATTTTGGAGTGAGCTCTCCCACTCTCGCTCTTTCTATTCAAAGTGCCTCCGACTTTTCGTGACACTTTAGAGAGAACCTCTCTCCATTTTCTTTCTATCCAGAGTGCCTCTGATTTTTCGAGACACTTTGGAGAGAACCTCTCCCCCTTTTCTTTTTATCTAAAGTGCCTCTGATTTTTCGAGACATTTTGGAGAGAACCTCTCCCCCTTTTCTTTTTATCCAAAGTGCCTCTGATTTTTCGAGACACTTTGGAGAGCAATAGAGTGACTTACTTGTTAAGGTGTTGACACCCTGACGATCCAAGAACGACTGATGCATGGTGTGGAGGGTGCTTTCATCACCACCACTGCCCTCCTCTACGAGTACTCAGCATATTATCCTTTCCATTGCGAATAGAGCACCCCCTCTCCTCAACAGTACCTTAATTTTAAGAGGTATTTTTGGGTTAAAAAAACGAAAAAAATGTAGCGAGACCCGGGCTGGGACCTACATTCCTCGGAGTTCGAGACAGGCATTTTACCACTAAGCCACGACTACACTGTTAAATCATTTCATAAATGTCAGGTTCGTTTGTGTGTGTGTGTGTGCGTGTGTATGTGAGAGAGAGAGAATTCAATACACTTATGGATAAACTTAAAATCTAGATTATAACTATAACGAGTGTGAAGGATAAACAGGGATAGCTATGTGTTTAACATTTTTTTTTCTTAAAAACTCTTAAACTAAATACAATTATAGTTATGTATCCTTATATATGGTTGTATTCAAGTATGCGACTAGGTTATATAAATGATAATTAATAAACTCGTATATAATGATATAAATATCTTCTAAAACTAAATATATATTTTTATCTTTTAATAATTTATCTATCTTATCTACAAGCATCTCGTCAAAATCTCTCATTGCGCGTTCAACATTGTAAGAAGTAAAATATGTGTGCTGGGCATTTTCGCTATTTACTAATTTATCTTTGCTATGATCTATTATTTTAGACAAGGCTTTTTACCTGTCAAACGTCATTCTTTTAAACACTAGTGAAAGTTTACGCACTTTTTTCGTCCTAGATTCGGTAGTATTTGTGTATTGTCGTCTCATCGTCCTCCAGTAATTCAAATGCTCAATTGGAGTAGCTGATCATGAATCTGATGCAAAATCCGGAAAAAATGATTTGATCCAGCATATCATCCTCGCTATACGCCTGGAAGTATCGGTCCATTTCGTCAAACAGACTGAGATATTTTCCAGCCTAATGTGAATAATTTTTCCATAAGAATTGTTCAAGCCGAATACCATAGGAAGAATTTGCTGATAACGATATTTGGTGGTGGAAGTCTGGCTGTCCTGAGCCTGGCTATCGTGATGTCTCGTTTGTCTAGCTATCTTTATCTTCTTATACTGTTTCTTGCCACCGAAAGAAAACTTCTACTTTAGACTTGTGAAAGAGAACTGTACTCTCTGTGCTGCTACTACGGCGGCTTATATTCGAAAACCATTGCATTTGGTGGTATGCGAGATCATTGAGGAACAGTCTCGCGACAAGTGGATGACCAGCAGAATCACTGGTGTTGTAGAGGGAATCTAATGAAAATTTGTAGGGTCACACTTTTTTAGAAGCTGTGCAAGTTAAATATCCTCTTACTTAATCGTTTTGCGTTTAAAAATTTTACAATATTATATTACAACTTAGCAACGAATTCTTCGGAAATCTGATCATTTTTTCGCAAATCTGATGAGAAATTTTTAAGATATCGCTGCATACCCATACCATTAATCATATAATATAGAAACATGATACAATATTTGCCACAAGCATTAGAAAAGCTGCTTTGTAACCGAGTGTGGTTTCATCTGAGCTTCTTACAATTTTTCTAGATACTGTTTACGTGATCAGGGATGTATGGTTGTGCACCAAGTATCAAAATACCATCCAACACCATTTTTGGACACATATATCGCCACCCAGTGCATACCATGTCTCTTGTGACCCTTGTATATTAAACACAAAGCCACATGGTTTCACCCATCTTATTGGAATTTCATCCGCCGGATACACCCCCACCGCATGAGCTCTCATTTTTTGCAAGTTCTGGAGAATAGCACTCTATCCATATTTAGCACATCCACGTGTAAGTAGCCCAATAAATCAATTTTATTATTTGTCATAACTACTTGTAGTCTAAAGAAACCTACATTACCGGCATCAATGTTATCCATTTTACCGGCCGTGTCATCGGCCGGTAAAATGGATAACATTTTTCAGGGATCGTAAATTCTACTGGTGCTTGATCAATAAGTGACGAGATTAGCTTATACTGTACCCAATAAGAACTCTCAATTACCGTGCGTATGTGAGAGAGAGAGAATTTAATACACTTATGGATAAACTTAAAATCTAGATTATAACTATAACGAGTGTGAAGGATAAACAGGGATAGCTATGTGTTTAACATTTTTTTTTGCCCCTACTGCGTAATACCAAGTCGATATGAAAATCGTCGCCAGACAAATCTTTGCGCACTCTACTTAGCTGCTCTGTGTAAAAATAGCCGTCAATTTGTTCGCCCTCTAGATCCTCGAGTGTGTAGACGGGCGGCTGTCTCCTCGTATCAACCTTAATAATCCGAAATAATTCGAGAGTCCAACTACCTTCGTATGCTTTTTGAAAGGCTGTCCGTGCACGAACTAACTAACTCGAACTAAGTCTTAAACATTATATTTATGGGTATAGCGTGACTGTTGTTTAGCTGTATTATACATATTTACACTAAATGGCGTCATTTTTATAGCGCTATGCCACGAATTATTGTATGACTGTACAATGTCGTCCAGCACGTCAATGTAGCGTCTTGTGTTGAGATGTGTGGAGTAGCGCCATATTCGCTCTTTAAGAGTTCCGATAAAACGCTCGGCGACTGCTGCCTTAACGTCGGGGTCTCACACAGCACGGTAAATAATGTTTCTTTTTTTCAACAAATTCTGCACTTGTGCAATGAATTCTCTGCCCTTGTCCGTTTATAAGTATATAGGCTGTCTGCCATCGCTTTGCTGTAAAATCTGCTCCAGACCACTGGCCACACTTTCAGCAATTTTATCACGAAGTGACTCAACCCATACGTACTTTGTAAGCACATCAATGACCACCAGCAAGTAGTTGTATTGATCATTATACGTTTTGAGAGAACGAAGGTCGGCTAAATTAGTCTCCCACAACTCGTACAGACTGAAAACCCGATAAGAGAGACGAGGAAAACCATATCGCACCATTTTATGCATTGTGTGCGCATCCTGACTCTCGAGCCACTCTCTCACCTCCTTCGAGCAAAATTTTTTGCGTGTGGCTCGCACAAGCCTGTCTCCACCAGCGAATGCTGATGGACCTGGCAAGCCCAAGTACAGTTTTTCAAGCTTGCTCTCCATTCGTTAACTGTCTCCTACCAACAGATTTCGACCTCGTTCTCCTTGTACGTTTTATAGCCTGTCTGAATCATCGATAAACCCTATCAAAAGTGATTTTACCGAATATACACAAAACAGTTAATAAAGCGACGCTTTTCTCCTCACTACCGGACGACTTAGATAGCAAATGTGAAAAAACACGCTCAGCCAGTCGACGATCGGCTTCAGTATGCCCCCCACTACCACTGCCGCCACCATTACCACCATTACCACCACAGCCATTATTGCGCGAATATGAGATATCGTGCTCGAGACAGGCACTATCCAGAGGGTTTCTGCCGATTTCACCGCGTGCCACAATACTACCACCAGCAATTCCTTATAAGAAGGCTGCTATTCTGTATAGTAGAGTAATATACGGTCAAATTGTGTATCGCTCATCTGTGCGATGTATTTGAGAAAATTGCCGACAAACACGGTCTTGCCACATGAGGTGGGTCTCCAGCGCACATCCATGATGCGGTTAGGCAGGTGATGAACACGAAATGCTCATCAGACCGAGCGACACGTGAGATTTATAACACCCCGAGCATCTGCAACGCCCCGTGGCGGGGGAGAACCACGAACGCGCGGGAGCCTCTCCTCGCGCGCATGCGCGAGCTGTCGTCGAGCTTGCCGAAGGCAAGTTAACAGGCTTCCCCTCCAGAGAGCCCATTTGCGCGTACACGCGCGCGCGGTGCGAGACTCCAAAGGTTAGCTATATGGCTCACCCCCTCCGGGAGGCTTGTGACGGCTTGTGATGCAAGAGTGGTTTTGGACGGCTAGTTCTGGGCTGGGTAGGTTATTATTGAATATAGAAAAAATTGTATTAAGTTTAAATTTTTTTATTCGTCATTTTAGAGCTACATACCCGTACGGGTAACTCTTATCGTTGGCAACAAAGCGACGTTTAGAGTGGATAGGTTCACAGACTTTACATTTAGCGCGTGTGACCACATCATGCAACGCTATACGTCTAATCGCATCGAAAGAGACAAATGTCGGTGGTATTTCACCACTCACAAGTTTACGCATACATTCAAAATTGATCTTTCCGGATGCTGATGCATTCAATCGGATACCTTTAATCTCACATACACAAGATTCACGGCCGTCAGGTGTTAGATACTTATAGGTATAAAATTTTTGGTCCGCCCGAGACAAAGGATGTAATGTATGTGCCTAACCCATAGCCCGCCAACTCGTCAGTAAGTTGTCCTAAAAATGATCCGGTTGACGGCTCATTCTCGCATCCGTTCTCTCGGCTCATATACACTTATTGTTGGCCAGCAGTATAGAATTTACAACTTTATCAGGCTAGTTAGTAGCTCGAACAATCTTTGTGGAACTCTTACTATCTCAGTTATTGTCATGTTTTCACGTTGCCCAAACTTCCGTACTAACCTTTGCATCTACCGTGCTTCTAATCTACTTATTATTTCGATTAACAACTTTTCTTCACGCACCTTATTTGTGCTCATGATATTAAACATGTTTTTTACATAGCGAATGACCCTTTCTTTATTATTACTATTATGCATACTGTTATATTTCTACATCTTCGTTCTCCCTTAACAGGGTTATGAAATTGGACGCGACAAATATTTGTCTTGTAGTCTAGTTCGTAATATTTTGTTTACGTTCGCGCTTTCGTTCTCGATATTTGCCGCGCGCATCACCGTCCGCCGTTGCTCCTTGCCTTGCAGATCAAGTGCCGGAGTTTTGTACATGCCTTCCGTCCCGTCCCTTCCGTTCCTCCCGTCACTTGAGATCTCCCGCGCGGTGCCTCCGCGCGAACCGTTATCTCAGGGCGCTTTACCTCATTCATTAATGTCGGCGCTCGGTACGCCGCCCGAGCGATTTGTGGTTAAGGTTGATATCTCTAGTAATTCGTTAAATTATTCCATTTCTATGTTAACAAATAATTCGTTTAGCTCATCGCATAGTGCCGATGTATATAGAGGGTATGCACAGACCTTTACACATTATTTTGGTAAAGGGTAATTCTTCCCCAGTATGTTGACCTAAGAAATTTTGTATTATTTTCGCGATTCATGGCAGAATCTTAGATATTTTTGCGTGTTTACATTATATTTGACCTTGAAAATCGCCACACGGCAAAGATCATTAATGCTTTTCTAGTGTGTTGTACTCAGAAAGTTTGTCGTTTATGTGACAGATGATATAAGCTTTCTATTTCAAACCAATGGATTTGAAGCAATTTTTTCATGTTTAACCTTCATTTCATTTTTACTCATTTTTTCACGTTTGACCTTCATTTGATTTTGTAATGGAATCCCCGATTCCATTACTCGACTACGACGCCAATTTAAGTACGTCACACAAACTTTACACGAAACGAGAAAAACACATACGCGAGACACTCGCGAGCATCGTCATCGCAGCAGCCGCAAGAAGCAGCATTTCCCACCACAACGTATTCATACAAAAATAGAATTAGAGACGTAGCGACAAAACGCGCTCACCCGAAAGAATAGCTAACGCCAAGAAAAAAATGACGGCGACGAAACAAAAAGATGTCACCAAACTAGTCGCGATATTCCTCACGAAAAGCGACGGAAATCAAAATAGCTATGCGAAGAACAAGCATCAGCCGAGCACGCTCTCCCGCAAACGAATCGAGAAAAGATACACACAACAGTACGCAGGCGACGAAAAGCAGCAGGAGAGCTGTCACAAGACGCTTTTCCTAAAAACTGAAAGTCATAAAATTTTTACGAGATCACGCGAAGTCGAGAGGAAAGTCGTGAGAATATTAGGCACTCCTAATATGGAAGATCAGCGCTACAGATTCTCCAGTATATAAAGACCGGGAGCAAAAGGCTGTTTGTAGTCAGTTTTCCTGAAGTCGCTTTACAAGCCGAATCGCTGCCAGTCGCCAGACCAATAAATTCGAAACAGTTAAAATCGAATCGCTACTAGTTTTTTCAGGTGTATAAGTGCAGTAATTACTAAAACATACCATCATCTTCCGTCACTAAGAGGAGAAACAACATATCAAGGCGCCCATCGGTCTGCACCTGCTAGAAGGAGGAACGAGCCGAAGAAATCCGAGACGCACACCAGCCTGACCGCACTGAACCGCCGACGCCAGGCTCTAGGAGCGACAAGGATCCACAGCTGCAACCTCCTGCTGTTCACATCTATACACACACACACACACTTACGAATTCAGATTCTACAAGGTACTTTTCTCCTTTTTCTAACACGTGTGAAATATATTATAGTTTCAAACAAAATTAACACCGTTTTAAGTGATTTCGTTATCCGGCTCCCTTTCCCGGAAGGCAGTGACCGCACCTGCGGTAGCCAAAAGGGATTTCCTTTATTACAATACAAATCAAATAATATTACGATAGGAACTCGGCACACGTAAGTATATTGGTGAGTTGCGCTCATTCGGACGTAACAATTTTTTCACGTTTGACCTTCATTTGATTTTTACTCATTTTTTCACGATTGACCTTCATTTGATCTTGAAAATAGTCGTATGGTATTGGTTTTAGTTCATTTACTATAAGATGAGCTGAGGATGTTTGTTTTACCTTCATGGTACATAGTATATGCTTTGCATCTTAAACTTAATGATAGAAAGCAAATTTTGCATGTTTGATCCCTCTTTGACCTTGCCATGATTTTTATGAAACTGTTGTATTGGATATGATTTTCAGTTTTGTTTTCTAAGTCTGTGGTAAAAAATAATGGTTAATATTCGAAAGATCAATTTGACCTCCAAATAACTTTGAGCATTACATTCAAGGTCAAGGCTACTTATACTATTATTTGACTTTATTTGTCCCCTACACCTTTTGTCTGGAACTTTTTATTGTATTTTGCCCTCATTCCAAAATATTCCGTATTATAGATTAAAAGGGTCCACTCTGTATCAGCTACGTATTCATAAAATATAATAATTAATTGGAATCGCTGATTATAAATCCGTCATTTGTAAAAAATTGTTCATTAAAAAGCAACAGTTACTAAAAATAATATGCATACCTGTCAACCAAATTTTCCATACTATTACGTAATCTTTGAAAATTAGTTGAAATATTTTTCATTTCAGAGATGCCACGCTTTAGCTCTGTCAGATTATTTTTAATTGAACTTGCTTTGACTTCTGTCGAAGAGACCGTTCTAATACTTGAAGATGAACTGCTTCCACTACTTTCGTGACTTGAATCTTTTTTTGATATCATCTAGTAAAAGAATTACATATTAATTTGTTTAAAATATATTTGTATTGTCAGAATTTTAAATAATTATTTTAGCTTAGTTTTAGAAAATATATGGTTAATAAAGGTGTGGAATAAAATGCATAAAATTACAATTACATTTTTTTTAACATATACGTCCCTGAAAAAGGACCTTTCCGATGCCGGAAAAGCAAATGGATAAATAAACTTTTAACAACACGCGCACGTATCGGCCTTTATTGATACCTGAAAGCGGAAGAGAAAATTGAACGTTTCGAGCATGTTTTTTGAAGTGTTAAGAAACTAGTGTATTACATGCCTACGGAGGAAAAAACTTAGACAGTCCATATCTCGTGTAAATTGTCACCCAAGTCGAAGGCGAGGGTGGCAAACACGAGTTATGGGCTGTTCAATTTTCCTCCCGTAGTGCGTATACTATTTTTCTTCACACCAGTACCAAAAATGCACATTCCTCTCTAGGAGCCTGGGAGGGAATGTGGTACTTTCGGTGCGGGTTTGGAGAGAATTCATTTATCAACTGTTTAGAGGTGAGAAATGAATTATATCTATGGTAGGTAAAAAATGGACTCATTTCTTACCTCTAAATTTAAACTAATATTTTTTTAACCTTTTTTATGTAATATTAAGCCTAATTTATTACTATATATATATATATATATATATTTATTTATTTATTTATTTAACCATCCACTTACATATACCATTAAAGGTATTCTACAGAGGCAAAACAAGCTTGCCTGTACGTAGAGCGGAGTACAAAAAAATAAAAGAAAACTTATGAACTATACTTATGTACTAAAAACATGGTCATGTTCATATTTTGTATATTTTCGCGGATTATTTTTACTAGGATTAAAAGTCACCCAGATCGACAATAGGAAATAACTGTATTTGCCTAAAGTACCTTTTCACTTATAAACATTTTTAATTTATTCCTAATTGTAAATTTGCTAAGATCTAAAACTTTGAGATCATTGCTAAGCATATTGAAAACATTAACTGCAGCATAGTAGCTGTCTTTTTGGCTAATTGATTTATGCGATTTTGGTATTTGTATGTTTTTGTTCCTAGTTATACTATGGCTATTTTTATATTGCGTTTTTAAATTATTATAGTGATATGTAACAGCTTCTAACTTGAATAATTGCTTGATTGATAACGGCATATCATTCATTGCAAAACGATTTTTATTAATAATTTTTAAAATTTTGTTCTGTACTCTTTGAATTAAGTTAAGACAACTATTGTACGCTCCTCCCCACGCTATGATACCATATTTCACAAGGCTTTGGAAAAATGCGTAATAAATCATCATAAGCGTTTTTCGATCAAATAGATTCTTGATTTTAGCAAAAATAAATATGAGATATCTCGTTTTTTTTACTATACTATCAATATGTTTATCCCATCGCATGTTGTAATCGAAAATTACGCCAAGATATTTATAATTTTCTACCCTTTTGATAGGGAAATTACCAATACATATTTGTATATTATCAGGTACGCTGTTACAATAGTTGCCATACGCAATGTACACAGTTTTACTTAGATTTAATGACAGCTTATTTAGAGCAAGCCATTTGGACACCCACTCCAAACAATCATTCATCCTGTCCTGAGCAGCAGACCACTCGTCATCGCTCGTGATGATGACAGTGTCATCCGCATAAGACATCATGGTATCCTTTCGCATATCTAACAATAGATCATTAACGTATAGTATAAAAAATAATGGTCCTAATATAGTTCCTTGTGGAACGCCAATTGATATTTCTTTATAATCGCTTTTATAGTTAGAGATTTTAACGCTTTGTTTTCTATCGGAAAGATAGCTAGTTAACAGATTTAGGATATTTCCTCTAATTCCATATCTTTCTAACTTACTAAGTAATATTGCATGGTCTATCGTATCAAAGGCCTTGGCCAGATCCAAAAAGGCTGTAATAGTAGGTTTACTTTTGTCGAGATTTTTGTAGATGATGTTAGATATGTAATTCAAGGCATCAGTTGTACCTCTATTTTTCATGAAACCAAATTGTTTGTCTGATATAATATTACATGTGATAAAGAAATCACACAGTCTATTATGAATTATTTTTTCAAAGAGTTTTGCTATATTTGAGATAAGGGAAATTGGTCTGTAATTTGACATACAGCCACTATCTCCCGCTTTGAAAATGGGAACTATATCAGCCTTCTTTAGTGCCTCTGGCCACACAGCTTGTTGAATACTAAGATTAAAAATATATTCTAATGGTTTTATAATATGATTCGCAATAGTCTGTATAATATTTGTACTAACATTATCTACTCCTCCAGCTTTCTTTTTCATTTCTTTTATAACTTTTAGAATTTCTTGACAATCGGTCGGATGTACAAAAATAGTTTTATCATTGTTGCTTGGAAGCTTGAGTTGCTCATTACTTAATTTCGGTATTTTATCGCTTAATTCTTTTCCTACGCTACAGTAGTAATCAGTCATCGCGTTTGCCATTGCCGTTTTATCCGTTATTTTCTGATTATCTACAATCAAATAATCGGGCGAATTCTTTCTTTGAGAATCCTTGCCTAGTTTACTTTTGATAGTTTTCCATAGCAGCCTTGAATTTTGTCTAACACGTTTGATTTCGTTATGTTCAAATTTATACTTTGCATCTTTAATTACTTTACTCAATATTTTCTCATAATTTTTGTAATCGTTTTTCAAGGTTATATTATGTGGATACTTTTTCCATAATCTATACAAATTTTCTTTAGTTTTACAAGAGACTAAAATCGCTCTTGTAATCCATTTTTTACGTGGATAAAAATTATTATTTTTTCCACGCTTTTGTCTGTAAAATGTAGCTTTTTCAAGGCATCTATGTATCATATTGATTAATTCTTCCATGGCATTGTTAGCGTCATTGATAGTTAATATATAATTCCAGTCAACGTAATTGGCAAAAGTTATTAATTTTTTGAAATTAGTGTAGCATTCAGAATTTGTGTTATATATATATATATATATATATATATATATATATATATATACATACATGCTACGCAATAGCCCCCTATGTCTAGCGTGACGCGGGATAATCGGGTAATAGGGTAATCGTAGCGTCCAAGGGTCAAGCCCAGGGATTTGAGGAAAGGAAGAACAATTCTATTCTATTCTATTCTATTAAGTGTGTGTGTGCGTGTGTGTGTGTGTGAGAGAGAGAGAGAGAGAGAGAGAGAAAGAGAGAGATAGAAAGAGAGATGTGTGTCAACCTTAGTAGGCCTCGCGGAACTCCCGATGCGAACGAGCTCCCGATGCACTCTGGCTGTTACCATACTGCGCTACACGTATGTACGCTAGTGTGTGTATGTGACACAACCAATGGCCGCGACGTCATCGTCCTGATGGCATGTAATTATCCTGAATCGTGTGTATGTAAGTGTACTGATGTTCGTGATTTCTTCTTAAGTGTAAGTACATTTGTGGTCTCTCTCTCTCATTTTATATATAATTATAAAGATGTTGCTTAATCTAGTTACAGATTTTTCTTTTTTCTATAAATGATACGATGTTTAATTGTAAGTAAATAATTCGAGAAGTAAGTAAGTTGATTCTATGTTAGAAGATCTGAAGATATGATTAACGAATAGATTTGTCTATATATTGAACGCAATAATAATTTTTTTTTCTTATCTGGCGAAATTGAATTACTTAGATGTCATTCTTGAATATAATATTGATACATGTCATCGATTGTCGAGTCAAGTCGAGTAATGTAGATTATTTATTTTAAATTATTTTAATTTGTTGTCCTAACTAAAGTGTGTAAATGAAACAATCAATCAAATAAATGAAATTTGTTAGTACTTTGTGTTTATAAGAATAGGAGCCAAGAATAACTGTGGTCTCATCCTACACGAAAATCAAGAAATTTAAGAATTTTTAGTATTAATTGCGGTTTGCTACATAGAGATTGTTCACTAGTTGCGGATCTTTATAGCAGAAAAAGATATCAATATGCTTTCTGCCGCATAATTGTAATGTTCGGCTTGGAGAACATAAGTACATGTTCATCCGTCAGTGCGTGGTACACTTAACTCTTAAAGTTATACTGACAAAGTCGTAGATGTGTGAACAACCAAATTTATGCTCGTCATGCAGGACTTTTAATAGTCGTGCTTTCTATATTTTTTTTTTTTTTTTGTATTTTTGTGCTTATATTAGTATACTGAGCTTTAACTTTGAGCGACAGCCAATAAATTCCTGTTTCTCTTATACCATTAGATAATCGTTAAAATTGACATGAGTATTCATGCTCCTATATTTTCCTGATCTTTATGGTTTAAGAATTATTTGTTAGCTATTTGTCAGTTTTGCAAATTGTAAGTTCTGCGTCTCGAATATCGAATCATGTTGATTTACTTACTTTTTATTTTGTAAAACTTGGTGTGGTGTACGGGCAGTTCTTAAGGGGATACCGTCATTAAAAACACTGTTTTTCTATTACATATAACTTTTTGAATAAAGTTTGCAAATAAAAGGCCGAGTCGGTAGCGCCGTAGTCTTAAGTTTAATGAATCGTTTTACCGAAAGAAAATTTCGATTGGAGTTTTTGTTTTTCTAAAATCTTAAATACGAAAATACGAACAGATGTTTACTCGTACTCATGCGATTGCAGCGCCGACCTTAAAATTTAATTTTACATCAAACTGTCTGAATAAAGCTTGCAAATGAAGAACCAAGCCTGAAGGACTGTAGTGTTTAGTTTAATAAATCGTTCTATTGAAAGAAAAATTCAATCGGACTTTCTATTTTTCGAACAGTTTTGGAAAACAAAGTACCACGTGGCAGATTTGCGAAGCTATTGCGTTGACATCCCTAAAGAGTAAATTTTGCGATGGCGAAACTAGCTTGAGTACAAAGAAATTAGTCATTATTAATACAATTAATTTATGAAATATTTTCCTCATAAGAATTAATTAATTACTAGCAAAGAACGCTCGATTCGCTCGCAATTTACATATTGATTAGAATGATATTCAATCATTCGATGTGTCATTATTAAATATATTGTTAAATATTAGATATATCTTCGATAATAATTAATTTTTGTAGCACGTTTTTGAAATGGTTCAATTAGATTGTCGGATTGAAAAATTTCAATTAATCAAAAAGCACGATTTATATGTGTGTGTGTGCGCGTATGTGTGTGTGTGTATATATACAGGGTGTCCTATTTTAATCGATACACGCAAATATCTCGTGAAGGAAGGCATTAATCGAAAAAATGCTAGAGACCAAGATTGTAGGATTTTGCGGAGGAAGTCGAATGACCTTATATTTGAAATTGAAAGAGTCTTCAAGGTCATTTGAAGGTTAATTTTGATTTTTTTAATAGAAACCCTATTTTTTATAGCGGCAATGGAAAGAGCGGAATATTTTACGATTAAAACAATGGTCTTCGATTGGAAAACGATCTCTTTTCAATGTCATTCCAAGGTTAACTTTGATTTTTCCCGTAAGAATCCTACTTTGTAATTACGGAAATGAAAAAAGCGGAAAATTTTACTTTAAGAGTGATATGTTGTGTTTGTACTTCAAAGGGAATTTTAATCACTATCGATACAAATTTGATGTTCAGGACCCACAACTTAATCTGTAGAATTTACAATAATGTAATGAATCATGACCTATGACTCTTATTTAACGTCTTTTTTGTATAAAAGTCGACCATTGCCTCTTCAAATGTTTTCTTTATTTACCTTTGGCATTAGCGTAACCCGGCATACACCACGGGGAGGTTGCACGATAGAATTTTGTACGCCATTTAGCCCTGAAAAGGGCTGATTATTAGTTCATTATCTATTTAGGTGTTCAAGGCAATAAATGCTAAAAAGTAGCTCCACCGACTTGCAGGCAGAGTTGAAGTCTTTGTTGAAAATGTTCTACAGTTCGTATCAAAACATTACGGGGGATATTAGCACAGGCATTTTGAATCATCATTCTCATATCGTTAGCAGTAGTTGGTCTTTCTCTATAAACTGTATCTTTGAGGTATCCCCAGAAATAAAAATCTAATGGAGTTAAATCAGGTGACCTTGGAGGCCATGCAATTGGATCACCCCGACCTATCCAACAATTTGGGAAACGATCATTCAAAAAATTCCGTACTATCCTTGCGTAATGTGGTGGAACTCCATCTTGTTGCAACTACATCCTATATCTTATATTCATATCAACATGTTCTAGTAGGATTGGAAGTTCATTTTCGATCAAATTCAGGTAACTTTCGCTGTTTAAGTAACTTTCGCTGTTTACATTACCTTAAAAAAAAATATGGGCCTATTAAATTTCCATTGATTATGCCACACAAACGCTAATATTCCAACGATGTTGATTATTAATTTGTTGCATCCAGTGTGGATTTATTGCAGAATAGTAATGGCTGTTATGTCTCTTCAGATGTCCAATGCTTTTAAAATAGATTTATCACTGAACATCAAGGATCGGAAGAAATTGGGCTCATTTCTAATTTGATTTCTTGCCCACTAACAAAATTGTACTCTCTGCTGACGATCCTGCTCATTTAAATCTTGATCTTCAGTGTGATATGATATGGATTGTATCTGGCAAACTTCAGATATCTACTACAAGTTGATCGAGGTACACCCAGTTGACGTTGAATAGTTCGTAGCGAAATATGTGGATCTAAATGAACCATTGCAAAAATGGCAAGAAAACGAGGATTTCGCGTCTGGTCTTCAATATTACGTCTAATTCTTTGACGTCGAAGATGACCTCGTCAAGCTCTCAATTCGAGGAAACGAATAGTATTTGCATTTGGATGACGACGTCTTGGGAAGCGATCATGATATAACACTGTGAATGTTCTGTAATTTCGGCGACATTCTCCCAAAACAAGAAGGATGTCAATGATGTCATTTGCTGGATAATCTGCCATTTTACCTCGATCTTTATCCAGATATTGGTTTAATGTTATAACATTAACAGTTTTAACATAAGCTGCTTAGCAAAATGTAATAAAGTCAAGGATGGAATAATTTTATATAAACATGAATATTTATCAATGCAGCACCTGTGCAAAAAAAAATGACCAAAGTGCGGAGCTTTTTCGTATTAACGAGTTGTTAAATTGAAAGGTTGAGTTTGCATGAACTGTGCTCTTGCTTTTATTGTAACCTGATATCCACAAAATTCCCTTGAGATATTTTCATAAGGTATTAAATCAACAACACATTGATGAGATAACCAGACATTTAATAATAATTAATTTTAGGAAAATTAATGCTACTAATAGGTGCATGTTTTTATTAACTTGATATTTTAATAAACTTATTTTGATCCCTTGCTTTACAACGTACTTAGATCACTCTAAAAGTAAAATTTTCCGCTTTTTTCATTTCCGTAATTACGAAGTAGGATTCTTACGGGAAATGACATTGAAAAGCGATCGTTTTCCAATCGAAGACCAATGTTTTGAACGTAAAATTTTCCGCTCTTTCCATTGCCGCTATAAAAAAAGGATTTCCATTTAAAAAATCGAAGTTAACCTTCAAATGACCTTGAAGACGCTTTCAAATGTCATATTCTATATTTGCATAAGAATCGGTTATGCTGCGCTTATGATCTATGGCAGCAGTAAAGCTGGGAACGCGCATTTTTTCCCATTTGAATTTCCTCATTTGAATAATAACTGTAATAAAAATGTTTCTGCTTAAAGGTCAGCTACGTTTTTACTCGTAATTGTTATTCAATTTATTGATAAAGAAGTAAATTTCCTTTAATCTGAAACTTTCAAAATAGATTAATATTTAAGGGACCCTTCTGTGATTGCTCATTTCCAGATAATAATAAGTAACTCTTAAATTTAATACAGTAGATTAAACAAAAAAAAGAAAAAAAAAATAGAAACAGAAATTAAATAATAATAATATTTGAAGCGCCATCACGCGCCCTATTGCCCCAAAAATAAAAGGAAATGTTTCTCTTTACTTAAATTATACAGAAATCTCCCTCCGCTTCGTGAGGGACGCTGATACTCGGACATCTGATATGCACCATGGAGGTTTTTCGGGTGGTCATATATTAATGACATAAATGTCATCCATATAGTCATTCTCATTGACTATTAATTATACGTTCTGTACGGTTATTTCGATAGGACGGTAAGCTGTGTTACAATAATATATTTATGAAGCATCACTTCTGTTTGTGGCGAGAGAAGTTTTAAGTAAGTGCGAATCTTTGTCTTTTACTGATGCAGTCTTGAATAACTTCAGAGGTGAAATATTATTTTCTTTCTTTCTTTATTCAAATGGGAAAACATTGTTTTGTATATGTAGATATTCTTAAGAGACATTTATGCTCTCGCTTTATTTGCTTATTATGTCGCAATCGACCAGACCCACAACATCTGTGAGGAGACTATCGAGGACAATATGAATGTCACAAATAATATCGTCATTTGTCTTTATTTTCAATTATTAGAACGTTGAGATTTTCGTATTTGATTTCCTTACTGATATGTCTTCTTTAGTTATTAGTATATACTGCTTGATTAAATCAACGTCTTCTGAGTATGGCTTGATGATTTCTTATCGCCGCTATTGTTTTGGCTTTCGGTGTCGTCTGACTCGCTGTGTAGTTTCGGATTTTCCTTTACCTCTGTGAAATTTTTGGCTCGTCATCAGGTCTCATATCGCCAATATCATATGAGTGTATTGTATTATTATTATAATTACTGGCATGTCTGCTGCTATTGTTACATCAGTTGTTTAAATTATTACTATTGTTGTTGCGCTCATTATTGCTACGATTATTGTTCGATTGCATATCTTTTGTACGGTAGATATCAATCGTGTGGCCTATTCTGCCGCAAAAATTACAAAAACCATTTTCTAATCTGCGTTTATCACACGCAGGTTGTAAATGTCCCTTTGACCCACAATAGTTGTAAATGAAAAATGCCTCTCTTTTGTTTGTTCGTGTTTGCTAGTTTTACGGTGGTGAAATTTGAATGTGCTAGCGATGCTGCTTGATTTTCTGTATTTTGACTTTTGTTGCTACGCGCACTTTGTTTACATTCGTACTCTATTGCGAGTCTAATGGCTTCATCTAGCGACTTTGGATGACCGCTGTGCATCTAAAGATCAAGAGCTGGATGCAGTCCAAAAAGAAATCTGACAAGAAATCATGTGTAGAATTATAGCTTAATAACCGCGCTGCAAAGCTGTCTGCCGCTATGCCTGATAACTTGGTGGCCAATAATATAAAAATATATTTTTTGGAGTCAGGGCCAAAATTCGAATAGACTTGCCTGATCGACATGTCAAATATATCGACATGTCAAATATATAAAGACCCATCAAAACTCGGTATCAGATTCAGGGCCTATAAAAGGGTCAAACCTCTTGTGTGGTGATAATGGTCTGTGAATGCCTTTAATGTAGTCTGTTCCGGGTTTATGGTGTATTTTATACACATTTTATTTTGCCTTGTGTCAAGTGTGTCGTTCATATATTGCGTATTTTGCATGTTTGGATTTTCTTGCGTATTAAAAGGAATAAAGTACCATCCTGTTGCTAGAATTTTGCTGCGATTCAAAACCGCTGCCACAATTATATTGTGTATTTTGCATGTTAGATCCAGCATGTTCAAAATTACTGGCGTTTTGTGTTAGAGTATTCGAGCTGTTAAATATTGCTCGAATCTAATGTAATTTTGAGGCAACTGATTTTGGGTTAAATGGCGATTGAATCTCGTAGTTAGATAGTGGTATGCCTTGGGTACAATGTCTTTGTGTGTCGTTTATGTATTGTGTATTTGGCATGTTTAGCGATTTTATCGCGCTCAAAGTTTCTATTGGCGTGGTGAATATTCGCTCGCGTTTAACAGTAATTTTGTGCGGTAGGAGATTTGATGAAAAATTATCTTTTCCGGTCGATTTTAGCGCAAATGGTTCTGACTTTATTATCGGTTTCGGTGTCGGTGTCACTGGCTGTGTATGATCTGGGTAAGCAGCTGCTACTAATGACGGTCGAGACGTAGCCGTCCAATAGATAAATTCTGCCGCGTCTTGCGGATCTGAGCGCGATATTATTTTTTGAATTAGCAGATCTTGTTCGAGTATGATATTCGCCGAGTAGAGGTCATTTAGAATATTATATCGTGACGGAACCGTACTTGTATACAGTGATTTTTGTTTTTGTTAAAGTTAGAAATGTCCAAAAAGGCCATATTATAAATTTTTTATTGTTATTTTTTTCATCCACATAAAAAATGTGTAATGAATTCGTGTATGTGTGAAGTATGTATAGCGTTCAAAAACGCGCGTGAATTGAATATTATTATTATTATTTTTTTACTCAGAGCGTTTTGATTGGATATTTGCTAAGAATGCTATTTCTTTACTATTTGAATCATATTTACAAAAAAGCTTATCAATATTTTCATATACAGTTCTCAACTCTTCTAAGAGCTGGTCTTTCTGTTGCTTTAATTTTTGCAAGAATGCTCTCTTTTCATTTTCCTTGCTATTGTTTTTATTCGTGCAACAAGTTTCGCTGCTGATTGAATAAAATACACTTTCGTATAGTAGGGCTGATCTGTTTCGAACAGATCGAGGGATAGGCCAAAATTAATTTGGCCCAGTAATAAAGACCGCTAAGACAGCATACCTGGGAAAGGTCGCTACAAAGCAGACCATTAGGTGGTGAGAGAAGACCGCTACAAAGCAAGTCAAGGAATAGGCCGCTACTGAGCAGGCTCGAGGATAGGATAGTGTTGTTTTTGTTCTGAGCATACGTAAACCGCGTGCACATAGACCAAAATTTCTTCTTACATTTTTTTTTTTTTTTTTTTTTTGTAGAAGATTTATTATTGTTGTCTGAATTTCAATTATTCATATGCGCGATTCGATTTCCCGGGAGATAATGTTGCAAAATTTAAAATTTAATGAAAAGTACTTACCGTATTAATTCTGTCAACATTGAAAGGTTCTATAGTCTCATTTATTTATTTTTCATTTTATTTATTGTTAGATCTTCCTTTCTCCTTGCCTCATTTGTTGTTTTGGTAATTATGGTCTCTCCTTTTGTTAGTATAGGTCTCCTTTCCTTTTTGCCTTGGTGTGGTATTTATGGCTTTACATTAAGAGAAGAGTGAGTGAAACGAGAGAGTGGTATGCGGTGCAGGCGCATACCTAGACGTCTTCTGCGCGAGGAGTCTAGCCAACGCACGCGATAAAGAGAGCGAGCGAGAGAGAGAGAGAGAGAGAGAGAGAGAGAGAGAGAGAGAGAGCAGTGCGGGGAGACGCGCGTGTGCGCGAGAGAGCGCGAGCGAAGAAACCCTGGCTGCACGGCAGCAGCAGGTTGGGCTTGCCACAAGCGAGAGGCATAGCCCGCACGCGCATCAAGAAGAGAAAGAGAAAGAGAGAGAGAGAGAGAGAGAGAGTGAGAGAGACAGAGAGAGACAGAGAGAGCCAACCGTCAACGGACTGGACCTGGGCCTGAGGCCTGCCGTCTGCTGCACGAGTGCGGCTCGTGCGCGAGCGTGCCAACATAAGCCCTGCGTGGCTACATTGTGCGCGGGAGGCATCATTGCCACCGCGTTGTAGGGAAGGGATGGGCGAACTATAAGTGCAATAAAGTGATAACCATTGTGTGATTATTTTCCCCTCTCCCTAGCGTTCTTCCAAACGTGACGATCGCGTCCAATCCCACGAAACAAGAAAAATCCTAGCGCATGCGAAGCTCTAGGTGTTGCGCACCTGTATTGGGAGGCACAGCGTCGCAATTGGCATCCCTTGTGGGGACTCGCGATTATCTAAAGGGAGAGGAGAAGTGTTTTCGCGAGTGACAGTGGAAAGTGAGCGAAGTGTGAGTGACGGAAAGATGCGCAGCGGGCCACGAGGCAAGCTGTCGACGTCTTTCCGTGTAGAGAGAGACAGCGAGGAGTGTTCCGCGGACAGTCGTCAGCTGTTGAAGTCGCACGATGCTCGTGCGATGAATCAGCTGACGAAACGGCAACTCGTGATGGGACTTGGAGTAGAGTCCAACGCTAAACGTGATAGCGTGGGGAGCTATATCAAGTCCCAGCGAGATGTGCTGCCGCGCATGCGCTCTACCGACAGCGAGTCAGCCGACGGCGACGACTGGCACACAGTACGTCGTAAGCGTCATCGGCGGGGCTCGCGAGTTAAGCTTTTCGACGAAAGTTGGAAGCGAGGAGACTCTTTGGTCTCGTTGTCGCTTGACAACGAAAGCCGAGAGAGATCTCCGAGGTTGAGCTCGAGTAAGAGACACATTGAGAGTGCTGTGATTGCGAGTTACAAAAGGCCAGGTTACTCGCTGTTGTCCGAAAGGACGATGGCAAGGACCGCGGCCAGCGCAACCTCCATCACACTCAGTGATGTGGCCGAGGGAGATGTGTCGCGAGGAGGTTTGGGCTGCATAGACGTCAGCGTAGACAGCGGCTATGCGAGTCGAGTGAGTGTCGATCGCAGCGAGAGACGCTCGTGTGAGAGAGTTCGAGGAGTGCGGACTCACTCTTGAGCAGGCGAGAACTCGAGTCTTAGAAGAGGAGCTTTCTGTAGCTTGGCGTGAAGCTTACGAGGAAGCTCTCCTAGAAGCTCGAGTAAAGCTGCGGGACGAGTTAGCCACGCTAGAGCATGAGCGGCGGCTGCAGCGAGTCCGTGAGGAGGCGAGAGAGGCGGCGCGAGAGCAGGTACGGGTCGAGGCGTCGGAACAGAAGCGCAGATTGGAGGAAGAGCGAATATGGCGAAAGCTATGTTTGCGAACCCCAGTCAAAGCGACTGATCCAGTTCACCCGGCGGCTCTAAACCAGCTGAGAGGCAGACCATCTGTGCTCACGAGTGATCGTGATGACGCAGACAGAGTACTGCCAAAGAAAGAGCGCTAAACGGTGCGACGCCGCGTTTCTTGGGGCAACTCTGGAGGTCAGCCGAGTGTGCAACGGAGCTGTGAGAGCTCGAGGGAGGAGTAGGTGGAGGAAAGTGAGCGGAGAGAGAGAAGTGCGCCAAGAAAGATACGGAGACAGAGAGGTTTGCTGAGCAGTGACAGCGAGCTCGAGGTTAACTCGAGCTGCGAGTCTAACTCAGCGAACCTTACGTCATCCAAACGCCGAAAGAGACCAGCCGATTCGCTCAGAGCTATGGAGTTCCTGAAGCATTGGAACCTCCAGTTCTCGGGCGAGGGCGATCACGAGGAGGCGGAGGATTTCTTGGATCGACTATGTGAGTGCAGAGACGGGTCAGCTATATCAGACCATGTGCTGCTAGCGGTGTTGCCGTGCATATTTATAGCGCAGGATGGACTGTATAGGAAGGTTACGGGCCGATTCGCGTTGCTTAAGTAATCGCGGGTCGCCTGAATTCGGCAGATACTGAAGAGACGCCGAAGCGTTCACATCGGCTCTCTTTCCACTCGTATACCTACGCAGTGGCTGCGCCGCCTGATTGTTTATTAAACTGTAATTTAAGTAGTTGATATAGAAGCTGAGTTATTGTTCTACATCTACAAGAGTTGTCATTTCTCGGCCTGTCAAACCTGCATGCATTCCTTTACTACTTGCTCCACTTACTTCGGCAAGTCATAACGAACGAAAATCTTGTCGCTAAGTATCAAGAATTAACAATTGTATTGCATATATTGTTAGTGCACAGTAATATTGTTTAATAGTTATTATTTTTCTCTAATTATTAGTTATGTATGTGCGTGTATGTATATAATTTGCTAAATTACACAAGTGTTTCATGTATGCATATCCTGCTTTAAATAAAATAGAATTATTAGATAAGTGATTTATTATAAATTAAAAACAAAAATTATTGTTTAAAACTTTTACTATAACGCAATTACTTTGTGGAATTTATTTTATTGTTGCAGGTTCTTTAATGTTTATGATGCTTGTAACAGATGAATTCTTTAGGTTCTTCAATGTTTATGATATTTGTAGCAGATGAATTTTTCTATCAGCCTCTTGACTAGTAAAGTATATTATTCTAATTTATTGAAATTATTATGTATTCTTGTATAAAATGATTTTGTTACCTTTTCTTGCAAAGGATAATTTCATTGATTTATTTCATTATAATCAAAAATTGCATAAAAAATATTTTTATGGTAAAAATTATGATTAAAATATTGTTTTCATTATAATTTTTATTATTATTATGATTAATTTTACAAAGCAATAATGATTGTTATTTATGATTGTTATGTTCTACTATGTATAATATATTTACAATTTAATCAATGTATACAAGTTTAGAGGGACTGGAGTGCGACGTGCACGTGGTACCCGATGAATTTCCCATTGATACAGATGGAATCTTAGGATGGGATGTGATTACAAAATAAGGTGGAAAGGTCAATGCTGTGGACAGATGTATAGAATTTATTAAGGTTTATTATACCTGCACATACAAGACAAGTACTTTAGGCAAGAGCAAGCGATAGATCAAAGCAAGTAGGATTTGCCCCGTTACAAGATTTAGGAGAAGGGTTATACTTTGGGAATTTTACCAGGAAAATATACCCTACATGCCACAAATTATCCAACTCATGGGAAATATCTGAGCCGATTCTCAGTCAGGCGGACCCGAACAGGGTCTTGGGGAAACTCTGTAAGGGAGAAAATATGGGACTTGGAGTTCAAGCCGTAAGTACACCGCAAACTCGGGAAACGAATTACAACGACGACCCTAAAAGGCCCGTACGGAAACAGACCCTTAACAGAAGTGCGCTAAAATTTCACAGAAACGACATGGAAATCAGTGAAGGCAGCAATAGTAGCTTAGGTAGTGACGCCTAAGATGAACCTTTAAGAACCGGTCAAGTAGAACGGGAACAAGAGGTAGAAATATCACGCAACCTCATTGAGAGAGAACCTTTACGGAATTACCATGACTTATCACAGCCACTAACGCCGAGGCTGGCACTTAGCAGTAATACCAGTCATGAAACATCAAAGAGCAAACCTCCGGCAGAGATTGTTGGGCAAGGAGAATAAATTTCGAACTTGCCTCACCGTAGACGTAGAGAAGATAAGTAAGGAGTTGTTATTAAAATATGGAAAAGCGGAGCGCAAAGTAGCAACGAGATATCCGACGAAAAGAGGGTCAATAAAAGAAATCCAAGCGCACAAGCACCATACGAAAGTATAGACTCTCCACAGCCGATTCTTATGCTATGGCCTAAGGGTATTGCCCGTACTCACAGCATGAAGATTGTTAACGCACGATAAAAACATAACTATGGAGCCACCGGGAAACTGCCTGTTCAACGCGATAACAAAAATCTTAAATCTACAAATGACACCGAGTCAACTAAAATACAAAATCTTGTGGAGCCCGCATGTGGAAACCTGTGGTGATGCAGAAAAGACACGCTATCTTGCTATCGGAAGTTGAGTACGGAGACGCGGATTGCATATATGTATATAGTATGCAGGTAGGTGCCGCAAAGTGCGGACGCTCCGATTCATCGCTCTGTACTTTGTTATTAATATTAGTGCGATTGCCGATTAAAGCTGCAAAATAACCAGTGTAGAGTGCACTTTATCTACCGCTTTCTTTAATTCTCGAAAAAGTTCGGATCGAAATGCTTCGATTTTGGCGATTTAGGCGGATTTCGTTAGCGGCTCTTCGGGCCTCGTGTACGCGCGCCCGGAGCCTGCAAAAATACAACCTGTCGGCGTGCCCCGATGCAGTATTTCCTCATCGCCGAGCTACCTGTTGTTACACTGTTGTTGATCTATTGTTGTTCTGTTGCTGTGCTCGTGCTCTTGAGATCTAGCCGTGAATTGCAACTAATTTTCGCCTATCTTGGAGCTTGTCGCTGGGACGAGGCGTCTCAGTCCACCTGACATAACCTAGCAACTGTGACTTGACTTACTGTGCCCCTTGTGTCGACGTGTTTATCATCGTACTGGAATTGCCGTGCGTGTAGGTAGTTTTAGCGCAATTCGCATCTCTGTTAACATGATTGACATCAAAACTTGCCCTTACTGCAAAGTGGACGTATCTGAGGGGTATTCGGCGCTGGTTACTTCAAGCTCTACCACACCTCTTGTTCTGGTAGGGTTGGTGCTGATAATCAAGGTAGATTCTACAAATGCTGTTGACCAGTGCGACGCGGTGCATCCCAGCACCTCGATGCGCAACTCCTCGCGACTCCAACGCGCGGATTATTATTTTATTCGCGGGTTTCGACGGCAATCGCTGACGTTTGGGAGAACGTTGGGAAAAGGGAAAATAATAACACACAAATTAATAGTTTATTGCACCTATATTTCGCCCAGCCCTTCCCTACAACGCGGTGGCCGTAGCCGCCCGCGCACGATAGCCACGCAGGGCTCGGCGTCTCACCTCTACTTCTCAGGTACGCTCGAACGCCTCGAAGCTCTCGCTTCTGGCGTCGTGACGTATATCTGTCCGTTCACACACACACACACGTGCACGCGCCTCGAAGCTCTCGCTTCTGGCGTC
>QLSS01000243.1:0-24514 GCA_024372645.1 Trichomalopsis sarcophagae
TAAATCAAATCTAATAATTGATTGATACACAGAATTAAATTCCTACAAATAATAATATTTATTAATGGAAAAAATTGTAGTCACTTTCGCATTGAAACGGATCTCACTAGATTAAAAAAATGCATTCAAAAGTATCTGCTGTTTTGTTCCCTAAGTTTAATCCGTTCTAATCCTTTTTTTTAACGCGGGATATAACCCAACTTTCATTTTGTTCCTCGGCGATATGAAAATTAGACTTTTTTGAACATACATACCATAAAATAAAAATTATTATAGGATGATTTACTAGTTTTATGGGATTTATACAGTTTAACTCATATATAGAGTTTTAATATAATATAGAAGATAGACGATGTCCTATCTTGACTATCGTCTAATTTAAGTTTTATGTACAGCCTGAAATGGTTTAGCTGTGAATTTGTTACGGATTGAGGTATAAGGTAAATTTGAGATAGATTTGAGGTTTAAACATTTAAGGTTATGGATAAATTATTCAAAAACTTGTATAGTTCTACAGAACCTTTTGGTAGAAAAGTAAGTTCGTAGTATGATTAGAAGATTTTCGTCAAATTATACCCGTTGGAAAAACTGTAAATAAATTATTAAAACATGCGTCAAAAAATTTTTATTCTAAAGTAAATCTAAAACTTTCAAATTAAAAATTTCAAAATCTTTATACAACCATATATGGGTAAAAATGATTTTCATATTAAATTAATACATAAGGTTAGAAAGTGAAATTCATGCCAAGAAAGTGGCATTGGTTTTCACAAATATTAACCTGATATGTTATTTACTACTTTCTGTACTTTTAATAAACAGCTTGTTTTTGACTTCTAATCTTGATAGCAATGAATCCACCTATATGGCTTAGTACAAAAATTATTGTTAATCCAAGACAATCGATAATATAGTGGTTTTCATCATAGCCATATTTTTCTAGCACCTTCTTGCCCGAAGAAATACAAGGTTCTTCGAAATCAGTAGAACATTCTGAAAAAAAAATATTCCAATGATTATTATTGCATTTATGTGTGCAAGTAGTATACACCTTATAAAATTAAATTTAGTGTTTATTCTTTTTCATAATTTATCTAATTTCAAATTTACGCGTTTGATTACTGTTTTTTTCATTGTCCTCCATGCCCCCTTAGCCCTTTCTCAATCAACTTTTAATTCTTTTAAACATATTCTGTCTACAAAAAAGACTGTGTTAAAACTTCTATTCGAAAAAATGTTTCATAAAACGCAAACCGTCAGACTTGGAAAGTGACAGTTAATCCATACTAGAATTTTTATATTTATTTTACACTTGACCAAAATAGCTACATTTTGTGCCTTCAATGCACAGGCAAGGCAAAAGTAGAGTATTTATTTTACAAATTCTATTGAAACAATGAGATTTCATTAATAAAAACATTGAATCGATTCTGAGTCTAAATTTTAATTCCTTTTTGAACATTTCAAATGTAACGAGTTGAGCACCGCGGCTATAGCTGCTGCTATAACTCGTATCGGTATGAGTACCGCTGCACCGCTACGAAACATGGTAGACTCGCGCGCGCGAAGAAAAATACGTGCGAATTCGGGAATAAGAGAGAGTGAGCGCGCGGACTGATCTTTCAGGTGCGCGCTCAGATAGCTCTCGGCCTTAGGGAAGTAAACAGGAGCAGGTGAAGGTAAAGGTAAATACGTCGTTCATAACGTAAAGTTCCGCGGTGTGAGGGTCACCGCACCACGCGCAGTCATAGGCACAGCGGCAGTGACTGGCGGATTAGAGACCAGATTTTAGGAAAGCGCCGCTACAATGAGCAATCAACCGCTCAACCGAGGATACAGTAAAGACGAGCGTTGCAGCGCTCGATATACCCAGAGTCACGAAATATCATCGCAGAATTCGGTAGCTCAGAATGACCTGTTAAGTTAATCGATCGCTGAGAATACCGCAACGATGAGGGCGCTGATGTGCAAGATGGAGGCTATGATGTCACAATGGCCAACTAACATAGCGTCCAGTACAAGTGTTGGAGGAGCCACCAGCAAGCGAGAGTAAACCACAGAACTCACGCAAAGCTGGTCATGTTAATTTTCAAGACACATACAGCATAAATCACACGAATCACAGCAGCTTCCGCGAAGAAGTGGGCGCGGTGGCTGGTGGAGCCTCTACTCTTGGATACCGGCGAATCATCTCTATTTGCAACCCCCAATCGTTGCTAGAAAGGGGGGGGGGGCGAGAATACGAATGCGACGAACGCGCATACGCAAGCGCTGAGTAACAGTAGCAACTACGATGAGTCGCAAAGACAGTACAACAGACCCATCGGTCCCGCGGTAAACAAATGGGGGATTAAGTTCACCGAGGACTCATCGTTAGACGTCAAGAACTTCTTACAGCGCATGGACGCAGAAGGCTAGATGTTAGCATCATTACAAGAGGTATTGATGGACAACGTGTACAAGTGGTTACAGAACCGGCTCTCTGAACGGGGAGAATGGTCTGCTGCCGAGAAGAAGTGAAGTACCTCGGCGTCCTGGTTAATCACGATGGTTTTCGGCAAGATCTGGAAAAGATAGCACCTTTTGTGGCGTATCCAGCGCCGAAAAACCTGAAACAGCTGAGACGTTTTTTAGGAATGGCGTCGTGGTATCGCAAATTGTTGCAAGAATTCGCGACCGTCGCTGAACCGCTCCATCGCCTGACGGAGAAAAGCAGAAAATACGAGTGGGGGAAGGAACAGCAAGATGCTTTCCAACAAATGAAAGCGCTAATAGCGTCTGCTCCGATTCTTCATCGCCCAGTTTTCGAATCACAGTTCGTGTTGCTGACGGATACCAGTGACACCGGTCTCGGTGCGGTACTTTTCCAAGTTATCAACGGAGAAGAGTGGGTTTTGAAATTCACTAGCCGCACAATGTCAAAAGCCGAGAGAAAATACAGTGTCACAGAGAGAGAATGTCTCGCTGTCATCTGGACTATCCGGAAGTTCAGGCCATATATTGAGGGATATTAATTTAAGGTCGTCATGGACTACTGTAGTTTGCGGTGGCTATGCAACATGCATAGCGAGGAGTGCGTTTGGCAGAACCTGGGGCCTGGGGCCAGACAAAGTCAGGTGGATCTACGTGGCTATCATAAGACCAAGGTTAATGCATGGGGTCGTTGTCTGGGGACATGGATGTGCACTCAAAACACACATCAAGGACCAAGAGAAAGTGCAAAGAATCAGTATGGGAGGTATGACAGGCGCGATGAGAACCACACCAACATCAGCCCTCGAAGTGTTACTGGATCTTCCTCCTCTCATAGAGTGGTGAGGGCGTGCGCCTGTAAGGACAGTTCTAGACTGGTGGGAGGGGAGAATTGCAAGACCTTGGCAGATAAAGGGCTCGCGACAGAAATTCTCCCCGTTATGGCCGAGGTGGGCTGCGACAGGATGACTGAGTGCATCCAATTCGTAATACCATATGAAGTGATCATACCAGACAGAAGGTCTAGTACACGCGGACGGTTCAAAGACTGCAAACGGGGTGGGAGCTGGAGCGTGGGAAAAGGGTAGTGCACAAGAAATCGTGTGCTCCCTGAAACAACACGCGACTGTGTTTCAGGCCGAGATAAGGGCTATTACGGAATGTGTTGGCAGGATGATTGAGGAGGGTGAATGTGGGAGTTCGATCACTATCTGCTCGGTCAGTAAGGCAGCGCTGCTTGCGTTGAGCAGTGTAAGTACAGTCGCAAAAGAACTGTGGGAATGCAGACAGGCTCTGACGACCCTGGCGTCCAGGAACGGGGTAAAACTACTCTGGGTACCGGGGCATTCAGGAGTAGCAGGAAATGAAAATGCAGATAGGTTAGCGGGCAGAGGCTCTTGTGGAATGAGAGCCAAGGAGTGCAAGATAGCAGTCCCAGCCTGCGAAGTAAGTAAAGCGACACGGGAATGGCTAAGAAGGAAGCTCAGGGAGAAGTGGAAGAGCAACTCAGACCTGAGACAAGCAAAACTGACGATGGGCGAGGATCCCCCGAGGAATGGATCACTCAAATCGGTAACCTGAGCAGAGGCAGGCTCAGAGTTGTAGTAGGATGGCTTACGGGTCACTGGCAAGTAAGATAAGTAAGATATCACCTGTTTAGGATCTGTATACGTGAGGAGGGAGACTGTAGGTGGTGCGGGGCAATGCAGAAATCAATGCTGCATTTTCTGTGAATGTTGGGGACTCCCTTCATCAAGGTGGAGGGCTTGCTCTCGCTAAATCTGCAGTTAGTGAACAACATGGCAAAGTGGATTAGCAAAAGGCTCTAACTAAGCTAGAGACTTTTGGGACAAGCAAATATATAGGCAGGAGGCACCGCACAATGGAAGTCTGTGTGCGAGACCGCCACGTTCCCGAGCAAGGGCAGGCGTTGTCACCTCCGACATCCTGATTAGATTAGATTAGATTAGCATTATATAGAACCTTGATCCCTTTCTTTAGGCTGTTTACGAAACCAATTAGTTTCAAAGATATTAAACTTCAAATTTTTTTGTTCTCACCCTGTATACTATGAGCCGTTTTTTTTCTACGTGATGCGATAACTGGAGTAAAAAGGCAATAATCAATTTAAAATTCTAGATTTAGTTAGCATTATATAGCACCTCTTTCTTTGGGTTGTTTATCATACCATTTAGTTTTAAAGATATTAAGCTTCAAAATTTTGTTTTCTCACCCTGCTTTTTATGGTGCAATTGCACAGTAGAAAAAAACATTTGAAGCTAAATAAATACAATAAATAAATAAGAAATTTAATAATAACTAAAAAGTTTATAAATTTTCTTTTTATGCCAAATATAATTGCCTGCCTAACATTATAAATTTTAACTCAATCTAGACAAGCACGCATTTTGGTCGCGAAAGAAGTATAATTGCTAACTGCATCGCTTACGTCTCAGCTTCTATTTAATGGATTGTAATCTATACCTAGACTTATTTTTTACTGTTTTTGTTTTACTAATTTGTTAAAAACAAGATTTTCAGTTACGCATTTGCGATTTTTTATGGCGATTTTTCAATCACTAGTGATTTAAGATACGTTCCATGAACTATCCTGAAACGGTCACAACTTTTCTCGGTCCTAGAGTGTAAGATATATTAATCTTATTATCGAAAAGCAGTGAACATTTTCTTAATCTGTGTCGTAATTTTGACGACAGATTCAAAATGAGTTTAATTTATAATTTTGTATAATGATTTTTAATAATAGTAGTTCAGGTCCGTGATAACAGGTGGTGAGGATTTATTGCATTTAAAAAGATTTTTGTTCTTTATAACAAAAGTAGATATATTAAAATTGTTGTAATATAGAGTAAATATTATAACCATATTAATGTATCACCAAGTTCAACCAAGTTCAATATGTAATGGACTAACGAGTGTGTGAGGGGAACACGCACATGTAAGTCTTCCCTCCTATGGTATGTGAGTGAATATCACGTGACCATGAGAGCTACTCTATCCTATGCTATACTAAGCTATGCTCTCGCGTCTCTCTCTGCTGTTAGACTCCGATGTGAGCGGACGTATTATCCGAGGCTATTGCCGAAACACAATTGCTTATTTCAATATACCACATTATTATTTAAACCTCATAGTCTTAATTAATTTATCCACTATTCCAACATGGAACCTTTTTGAAGTGATAACTTCTTATGGGACGGAGTGAATTGGTTGGAATGCGTTACGGCGCCGTTATGTCTGGCTATCCCCACCCTGCCGTCTCTGGCCTTCTCTCTCGCACGCATACGGCGACTCAGCGGAGACATCCCCACCCTGCAGTCTCTTGCTTCCTCTCTCGCACGCATACGGCGGCTCATCGGAGACATCCCCACTCTGCGCGCGCTTTCTTCTCTCTCTACTTGCACGTGTTCTCTCTCTCTCGCTCTCTCTCTCTCTCACTCGCTCGCGTCTACATGCCCTTTCTCTTTCGCATACTGTATATCGACTGCTGACTAGAAGATCACCGTATCTCAGCCGCGGCTTCGAGAACGCCCTATCCCGGCGGTGGCTTCGGGATCGCCGTATCTCAGCCGAGGCTTCGGAAACGCCGTATCTGAGCCGCAGCTTCGGAAACGCCGTATCTCGGACGCGATTTTTTTTCCTCAAATTTTGTAGTAGCAGCACTGCGCAAATTTTAAATATGACGTAAAAATTTTTAAAATTTGCGTCAAAAATTCTGAAAAAAATCAGAATTACTTATTTGATTTATTATTTGATATTAACTACACTGTAAGTATAGATATATGCTCAGTGATGAAGATAAAGTTGTCAGGTACTAAACAATAAGAAGATTTTTGAAAATTAATAAAGTTTAAAGTGCGATGTCAATAGATTAAAGTCGGCAAGTGAAAAATGTGGTAACGTGCTAGTACAGAGCACCTGGCAATTTCGAAGTTAAGCACATGTTTTCGTGGCTTAAACTAAAAGTAATTCAAGATCACGAATTAGAAAATAAAGAAATTGTTTGGAAGGAAAATATTAGAAATCCGGTTAGAAAAATATTTTTAATAAAATTGAAGAAAATTATTATACTGAAAAACCAAGTATACGAAAATATAAAAGTTAAAGAAGAAAACATGGCTAAACAAGCTAAAGTTGAAGATATCATGATATCCGTGTTTGATAGTGCAAATTACTCAACTTGGAAAATAAGATTGATGATTTTATTAGAATATAAAGAGTGCAACAAACCTGCAACTAGTAAAATAACTGCTGCATACAATGATAAAGAAAATGAATGTCAAAAAAAAAAAAAGATTTAAAAGCAAGAACGATTATAATAAGCACTGCATCCGATAAACAATTAGAATATATTGGTGAATGTAAATCAGCATTTGACATGATGGAAAAATTCGATAAAATGTATTCGACGCAATCCAAGCCACTACAATGTAACGAGTTGAGCATCGCAACATCGTAATGGTAAGAGTACCGCCGCGCCGCAATGAAACCGCGTATAGTCGCGCACGCGACAACAAACACGCGGGAATTGGGCAATAGGCGAGTAGGACAGAGAGAGTGAGCGCGCGGGCTAATCCTACAGGAACGCGCTCAGATAGCTCTCGGCCTTCAATAGGAAGACACGAGACTTCGCTAAATTCTCGAGATCACGCGAGTTAAGAGGTGTTGTGCTGTGCTAACAGTGCAACGGCTAGTGTGTGTGTGTGTGACAAAAGGTGACGAGAAGCAAAGCGGTGTTCACGACAGCCCAGCGGTCCAGGGCGAGATCAACTTGCAGTTCTTTAGAGGCACCGAACGTAACCGTCACGGAGTGGAGGTTTGTGTGCGCGCAGTGCATGAGAGTGTGAATGTGTGTATGAGTATCACCCATGCGAGGGTGATACGGCGCGCGCGACCTTCTCGGTAACACACGCGTGCGAGTACGATTAAATTGGTGTCGCGGCGAGTCGCAGATTTGTTGTCGACTCGGGTAATATTATTTTTACTGTAAAATCACGTTTATTTCGCGGTTTGGAAATATAACCGTAGTCTTTTTATTTTACGTGATTTTTGTCATCATTTATAGACCTCGCTCGATAGGCCCGATCCTAGTTCCTTCCTGCGAAACCGCCGCCTCCGCGGGCGTTACTTACAAATAAATAAGTAACGCTTCTGAGCAGTCGAGCACGCACCAGGCAGCGTATAAACCCCAGACTCAAAAAGCAGCTGAGATAGCTGCATGCAACGTTGGTATATCGCGGGCGTAGAGGAGTACTCCGCCGCATCGAGGGAGCGCGATTTCGTTGTCGAATTAACAATTCGCTGCTCGGACTCATACCCCGTTACAACAAATAATTTGCAGAGGAAAGCTGGAAGAAGTAAAATTAAAGAATTTTGATCAAGTAGACGATTTTTTTGCGAATTCGAAAAAACCGTGAACGAGTTGAAGGCAGCTGGTGGAAAACTAGATGAAACAGAGAAGATGAGGTATTTATTACGAGCACTACCACCAAGCTACAGCTACATAGGAGACTTCATTGATGTCATTCCAGAAGATCAAAGGACAGTAGATTATGTCAAATCAAAGATTAAAGAGAAAAATTATACAAAAAACGATTTTGATAAAAATAGTAATGTAAGTACTTTTACAGCCAAGTTCAATGGCAAATGTTACAAATGTGGAAAAGTTGGACATTACAAAGATGCATACACGAGACCACCACAGCAGAGTAACCGAGGACGAGGTGCTCACTCCAGTCAAGGTCAACGAGGTTATCAAAGAGGCTACAACAGATGTGAAAGTACAGAGGTCGTGGCCGAGGCAGAGGACAAGATCAACTCAGAGGTGACTCTTCAAGCGAGCAACAGGGCAACTATTCATCTGAATCATGGACAACACAGGTATGCCACGCCTCGAACAATACTTATACCTACCCTCGGGAAAAGTATAAGAATGATAAAACAAGTGAAGTAAATCATGTAACAGGTTCTAGCGAAAATTGTAGCGAAATCGGTTTGTTATTAGATAGTGGTTGCACAGATCATATTATAAAAAATGATAAATTCTTTGATAAATGTGTAGATTTGAAAAATCCGGTTGATGTAAAATTATCAGACAGTAAAATGATAAAAGCAACCAAAATAGGAAATGTTAAAACTTATTTTAAAAATTATTGTAATCAGAAATATGTTGATATAAAAAATGTCTATTATGTTGAAGGCATTAAACAAAATTTGATGAGTCTTGCAAAACTAACTGAAAATTATACAGTATTAGCAAATAAAGATATTCCAAAAATTTTTAATAAATCTAGAGAGTAGTTGCAGTAGTAGAGAATAGCTGTAGCAAACAAAAAGAAAAATTTGTTTTATATGAAAAGTTTTGTATCAAAAAGAGCAAGTAATGAAATGTATGTAAATTCAGTAAAATTAACTGACAGAGAAAAATGGCATAGGGCACTTGGACATGTAAATTTTCAATATTTAAATAAATTAGTAAAAAGTAAATTAGTTGAAGGATTGCCAGAACAAATCGAAAATATTGAAATGAAATGTGCAAATTGTATAGAGAGTAAAATGGCAAATGTAGCTTTTGAAAAGAGCAGATCAAAAACTACTGAGATTCTAGAATTGATTCATACTGATTTGAATGGTCCACATAACACAACTGGTTATGGTAACTGAATATTTTGTAACGTTCGTTGATGATTATAGTTAATGCACTAAAATTTATGTATTAAAAGTAAATCAGAGACTGAAAATTGTTTAAAAGAATTTGTAAATTTAGTAGAAAAAAAATTCAACAAAAGAGTTAAAATATTACGTTGTGATAATGGCAAAGAATATTTAAATCATGAAATTTATGATTTTGTAAAGTCTAAAGGAATTGAATTATTGCCATGCCTACCCTACGTCCATGAATTAAATGGAGTAGCGCAAAGATATAATAGATCCGCAATGGATATGGGTAGATGCTTAATGCGAGAAGCTAAAATTCATAGGCATTACTGGCCCAAAATCATAAAAACGGTCGCGTATTTGAAAAACCGTACGATTGCAAATACAGCTGAAAATAAAACTCCTTATGAGATATTTTTTGGAAAAAAACCTAATGCAGATAATTTGAAAATTTATGGTAGTCGAGTCTTCGTAAGAGTTCCAGAAGCGTTGCGAAAAAGCAAATGGGATGATAAAGCACAATTAGGAATATTAGTAGGCTATGTAGAAAATGGCTATAAAGTTCTAGTCAATGGTAGAGTCATTCATGCAAGACATGTACAAGTAGTTGAGGAAAATACTAAAATTATTTGTTTAGAAAAACTTGATGATGAAAAAGATAGAGATTTGGTAAATAGCGAATCTGAAAACGTAGAAAATGAAATAATGGGAAAAGAATCCAAAATTGATGAATATGATGTAAATTCAAATCAAACAAAATCTTTTATCTCTACTCAGACCTTCGGAGAAAGTAGAGATAACAAATTAACTTTTGATATCGCTGAAAATGACAATTCAAGTTTAAAGGTACAAAGAAAATCTAATAGAAAGAAAAGTCCTGTAAATAGGTATGGAAATCCTGTAACTCATTTTATCTATGTAAATCACATTGATGCAAATGTACCGAATACATTTGAGGAGGCGTTAAACTCAAATGAATATAAACTATGGAAAATTGCAATGGATTCTGAAATTAATAGTTTAATAAAAAATAATACTTGGCAAACTGTTGAAAGACCAAATGATAAGAAAGTTATTGATGTAAAATGGGTCTACAAAAAGAAAAATAATAATGTTTATAAAGCTAGATTAGTTGTAAGAGGTTTCCAGCAAAGAGAATACATTGAAAATGTTTATTCGCCAGTAGGTAAAATGCAAACTTTGAAAATTTGACTGTCATACAGTTGTAATTAATACTAGCTTTAACAAAATTTTTTCAATCAAACTCACTATAGATATTGAATATACTATATTCTACTTCTTCGTGCCTCATTGATGCTCGCAAGGGCATCTTCATCAGCATGCTTTGTACATTAATTTAATAAAATTAGTGCACGTTAGTTGCTGTGCACTAAAATTGAAATGCCTCAGAACATCAATGAAAAAAATATGAGTATTGCTTTGTGTATTATATTTATGAAATAATAATAATATGCAAAGCAATGCTCATGCTTTTGTCATTGAAATTGTGGGGCAATTCAATTTTAGTTCATTGAAACTAGCGTGCACCTGGTATATAAGTATCCTGTCTCTCTGCTACTTATTTTTTATGGTTTTTTATAATTTTAATGGTTGCGCCTCTTTGGTGCACGCAAGTAATATTTTATGTTGTCACTGGTTGCTATTAAGCTTGAATAACTGTTGCAAAGTAGTCGAATAAATAGCTTAATATATAGCTTAATAACAGAGAGTACACTAAAGCAGGTAACTTACTAAATTGTAGGCTTAACCACGTATAAAACTTAATAACATTTGTAAATAATGCATATATATTCATGAGAGCACTGGTACACCGGTCAAACAAAAGTCTGGAAAAAATAAAAGCAGCAAAAATATACAGAAGGATCAAAAGGAAAATGATTATTCAAAATTCGAAATTGAAAAGAAATTGGCAGTTTTGCAAGAGAATACGATTGACTTTGATGTGAATATCAATCAAGAGGCTAAACTACAAAATCAGGTTACGATGTTAAAAATGCAGAAAGAGAACGTGGCTTGAGAATTCAAACTGTACAGTTTCAATTAAAAATGTTGGAATACGAGCAAACAATCAAAGTTCAACAAGAAACTATTTCACAATTAAACAAAGAAATGGCTACAATGGAAGAAGAAGTACTTTTGCTGAGAGGTATTAAAGAAAAAATGACTGTAAAAAAATGATATCCTGTTAACAGATCATTGTTTTCTGACCGTACAGGTAATTTTTGTTTTCATTATAAAAAAATTATTTTATACCATCTACTTAATTTGCAATATCTTGATTTTTATGATTTTTTTCAGGACATTCTACATCTGCAGTCATCGATCACAGACAACAGAATAAAGATGGAGATCTTCTGTTTACGAAAGACATTCCTACCGGTAAATATAATTTATGCTATATTTATAAAATATTTACATTGATATAATTATAAATTATAACATACATATAAATTATAACAGTATGATATAAATTATAACAAAAAATTGCAGTAAATTATAACATACTGTTATAATTTACTGCAATTTTTTGATTTCCTTAGCTTATCTTTCCAAAGGTGTGGTTTGCCTGGTTTTTCAACGGCTCAAACTCTGATATCTAAAAATAAATCAACCTTTCGACTTCCTACAACTACATCATATTCATTCTTCAATAAAAACAGTATTTCGCCTTTAGAGCCATCCGACGAAGAAGATAATAATTTTTTAAAAGATAAATAAAATTTATCTAACATTACAAAAAAATTGTTTGTATATCTTCTATAAATTATTTGAATTTTTTAGATTTTAACGTAGCTGCAGTAACTGAATCTATCAAAAGAAAGGATAATCCTTCTTCTGTAGCACTAGGTACGAATAAAGATATATTACAACGGGTTACTCCAGATCCTGTGTCAGGACTCTCTACGACTACAGCAAGTCCATCTTTTTTACCCTCTATGGAAGCAGATGTCTGTTTCAGTGGTAAATTTAATTTGTTATATTTACAAAATACATGTGTGCATATCTGATACAAAATATCTGATATAATTTCTTTTTATATTTCAGACTTGAGCAGTTGTACGACCAAGAAGAGAGGCTGACTAAGGAAGAAGGTGTACACGGCTAGGCGTATGAGACCTACGCCAGACACTCTTAGAGTGGACATCAACACCGAGAAGAGGAGGCCTGCGTAAGACCAAGCGAAAAACACCGATGCGCACGCACACATTGCGGCTCAACGGCGGAGGCATGAAACCAAGCTAAAAACACCGAAATGCACGCACACATTGCGGCTCTACGGCGGAGGCATAAGACAAAGCGAGAAACACCGATATGTACGCACACATTGCGGCTCTACTGCAGAGGCACAAGACGAAGCAAAGCACACCAATATGCACGTACACATTATGCACACACACATCACGACTCCACAGCAGACGCAAGTAGAAAAAAACATGAAGTCCACTGTACATCATGGACCGCGCATACCCGACAGCGATGCACGTGCAATGAAGGGGAAACCCACGGAGCGCGCATCGCTATCGGCAAGTTCCACATAAGTAACGGGCGCTGGAAGCTTGAGGAGCCACCAGAGAGGACACCGCGCAATTCGGCTTAAAATGCATAGAAGAAGCTTCTATGAGCCTTCAGATAAGGGAGGTAAATCAGATGCGAGTTTGACAGGAGAAGAGCACAAGGGGACTCGAAGTACTAGAGGAGAGGATTTTTACTCTGGTTATCTGATTGGCCCTCCATGCAACGTCACATGTATTAAACGCTCCAAATAAGGCAAGAAGCTGCATCTAGGCCTCCTAATTGGCGAAACACCCACCCCGCCGAGGAGACAAACAATCAGAGATCGTCTCTGCTACGATAGCATAAAAGAGCCTTGCAACAGGTCCTTACGTCATCTGTCCGCTTCAAAAATCGTCGCCATGCGAAAGCTCTGCCCGAGTACAGTCCAGTATAATCTCTTGAAACTTAGAATCATTTTTACCAGTTCGGAACTTAGAAAATTTCGTATAAGTGCAAAGACTTATAATATTTCGGATAGTGAAAAAACTTATATTTTGATCATATAAACTTAAAATTATTTCAGTCATACAACTAGCATACTTACGTTGTTGCTCTTTATTTTTGATGATCTAAAATAATTCACAAAACGATTAGATAGTTGAGAGCAAGCGTTAATATTAAACCGTGTGGCAATTGGAATATTCAAAGGAATAAATCTATTTAAAGCGAAATCGTGAGTAAATATTTGACCCCAAAGCTCCTGATCCCTGATGCACCCATTCAAAATCGAAACCATCCGCTTTGGGAAGCAGAATCGACACCGTTGAGAGGACGTGCTAGTAGCTGAGCAGTCCAGTAGCAGACAATAAAAAAAAAGGTAAGTGACTTTATTTAAATAAGCATGCTTCAATCGCGCACTCCTCTCTTTCTCTCTCATGATTAAAAATCCAAGTAGCCTCTCGAATATCACGAATTCGCAATAACGATATCACGATTAGAGTCAAGTCCATTCGACGAATCACCCGAAAAGTAGCGGAATCAAAATTTAGGAGTTTAAATTAAATTCGTGCGTGTAACGTGAACTACTGCAATTTCAAAAGACTTTCCGGCGGCTACTGGAGGCCGTTTTATTAAATAGATCGCAATTATAGTCAAGTACCGACGGCGTTCATCTTCGCGCTCTGAAGCTTTGTCCTCGTCCGTAATATTGCGGAGTAATTGACTGAATATCTAAAATAATTTTGTAGTGACACAAATGTTTGGCTTTTTAAGTTTATAATACACCTACCGGTTACCTCTTAAAAATTACTATTTCTCCTGGATATCTAATGCTAGCTACGAAAAATCTATTCTCGATAAGATTTCTGTAACTACACAAGTAGCGAGCTTACAAAGCACGCAAATAATTTTAAAAATACGTGCATTAGTATAAGAAAATTATCAAATAAATCGTAGTAGATCGGAAAAGGTTAAAGTCTCACGAATCAGGTAGTCTCGATATAACGGGAGAATTCCTACGAATCGAAGTCGACAAAGGTCGCCACGTGTCGAAAACAAATTCCTAGAGTGCGAGCTCAAACGTACCAAAGAAAAAAATAAAGGGACACTATTTTCGAACGGCTCACAAATAACTCACAACAACGGGCACAATTTGTTCAATTTCTGCGTGTTTTTTGAATAAAAATTTTGGTGTTACACTATTATCTCTTAGAGACTTTTATTAATTGGACTAAAAATTTGTGTGCGAACTTCCCTCGTAATAGTTGCGACGTTGCAAACGTCGCAGCCGCGTCGAGACGAGGAATCTCGTTCGATGCGGCCAAGCCCTGAGTGCGCGGAAGAAACAAGCGAGTCGACGTGTTGTTGTCGGCGCCGACCTGTCCTCAAGTTCGGGGAACGGGCTAGCTAACCGTCATCGTCGGCTCGAAAGTGAGCATCGTTGGCGCGAGAGCGAGCCTCGTCGGCGCGCGCGCTGAAAGGTCCTCCGCATGTCGCGAGCCAATCAGCGGGCGCCGATGCGCGGCTTGCTATCCGCGCGGACTGGCAGCCAATCGGGAGCCAGCAAGAAGCGCGGGCCCGACGAGCACGAGACGAGAGCGAGCGCGAGAACGAGCGGAGAAATCCGGGAGTTCTATCACGACTGTCGACGGAGCACGTCGACGTTTGTGAGAGTTGAGTGCGTTCTCCTCTGCTTGTCGACCCGAGGTCGACGAATAGAGGAGATTGGGAGAGTCTCCCAAGAGTGTTTGAGAGTGCGCGTGTGTTTCAGGTGCAGCGCGTTGGCACTGGGAAGTGCCAACGCCCGGACGAGCCAGCGACCATCCTGACGAGAGGGAGGAGGCCGGCCAGTCCGCCACCAACATCCAAAGGACGAGAGCAGCCAGCAACATCGGCGTGGGAGAGCCGACGCCGCCAGCTGCTATCAGGTCCGGGAGGAGTCCCGGAGACGACGACGGGAGCACCGACGGACGTCTACCGGAAGCCGAGAAAAGAGAGCGAGTAAGCGAGAGAGAGAGAGAGAGAGAGAGAGAGAGAGAGAGAGAGAGAGAGCGAGAGAGAGAGAGAGAGAAAGCCGTGAGTGTGTGAGAGAGAGAGAGTGAGTGAGACGGGAGAGTGGTGTGCGGTGCGGGCGCACACCTCGGCGTCATCCACGCGAGGCGTCGAGCCAGCGTGCGCGAGAGTGAGAGAGAGAGAGAGAGAGAGAGGAGAGTGAGTGAGACGGGAGAGTGGTGTGCGGTGCGGGCGCACACCTCGACGTCATCCACGCGAGGCGTCGAGCCAGCGTGCGCGAGAGTGAGAGAGAGAGAGAGAGAGAGAGCCAACCGTCAACGGACTGGACCTGGGCCTGAGGCCTGCAGTCTGCTGCACGAGTGCGGCTCGTGCGTGAGTGCGCCAACAGAAGCCCTGCGTGGCTACATTGTGCGCGGGAGGCATCATTGCCACCGCGTTGTAGGGAAGGGCTGGTCGAAATATAAGAGCAATAAAGTGAGAACCATTGTGTGATTCTTTTCCCCTCTCCCTAGCGTTCTCCCAAACGTGACGATCGCGTCAAATCCCACGAAACAAGAAAAATCCTAGCGCATGCGAGGCGCTAGGTGTTGCGCACCTGTGTTGGGAGGCACAGCGTCGCATAGTAAGGTGCCAAATTAATTTTGGGCTCGATCCTGCATGTATACGCAGAATGCGGTCACATTCCAAAAATCGCTAAAAACGGTTTTTTGGCTCTAACTCAAATTCTATGCATTCTGCAAAAAAAAAAGTTGTACAGAAAAGTTGTAGATTTTGAAGAAATACAACTTTTTCCTATATACACTGCGACGTGCAGCCTGTCCGGCTGCACGCGTACACTAATACACTACCACAACACCCGAAAATAATCGCTGCAACTCGGGAGAAGCGGTAGATCCCTAGCGAATAGATGTTGTGGTCTCCTTGAGGAGAATAACCTCACCTGCTAACCGCGTGGAGCAGCGGTGGCTCCCCTGCGGTCTCGCAGGAGACTACAGCATAGAATAGCGCCACGTTGTTGTCGGTGTAGTGGGCTGCTGTACCGATACAGCAGCCACACACCTAACCCTGCGGGCACTAGGAGTCGCGACGGATCACTAAATAAACTCCCTCGAGGAGGACACCGCGCGCGTTCGGTTTATAAATGACGAGTGCGCATCGCCAACGCGCATCGTTGTACGTTCCGCTATAGTGCGGCGGGCCGCGGGAGAGGGAACCGCGAAGATGCGAGAGGGAGAGAAAGAGGAATAACGCGCCGCGATATAGCGCGCGCGGAGAGTGGGAATCGCGCGCGAATATACATTCCGCCGCGAGACTATGCTGGTAGTGGGAGAGCGCTTGTATACCACTAGCGCTCACCACTGCCAGAGCCATGTCGCCGCACTGTGACGCCCCAATGAACACGGGAGAGTCCAGTGCACCGCGTCTGCGGATTGCCTGAATCATGACAAAAGGATATATGACTACTTCGCGGTATAACATATGCTATCTCCTTCTCTCTCGCTCGTTAGATGCGTAAGAGATAGCGCCCGCGTACATGACGCCGATGATTTCGCGCCAATACAAATTATTATAGAGGGTGCGAATTAGGATTTTCCGGAGACGCGCAGGATAGAGGGAAGGAGGAGACCTTCCTTCCATAAGAGAATTCTCTCAACCTCCAATCGAGCAGGACGCATTCTTGGGAATATTGCCAGAAGTTTGAGTTCGAAAGAAAATACCGGAGAGATAATTTGCAGAGTAGTTGTAGTGGAGAAGGCGAAGTATAGATCGAAGAAAGAGTAAGTTGTTCTTGATCTAATATTGGATTTTACTTAAATATCTGGTGAGTGTTAAATCGGTATTGTTCGTACGAATTATTCTCGCGTAGCGTGCGGTCGTAATTACTTCGCTCGAGTAGGTTGAGACGCGGTCGATCAAATTGATCCCGCCATATTTGATAAACACGAATACATTGTGATTGCTGTTCAAACTAACGAAAGATCGTAACCATTCTTGTCGTCTGTTGATCGAAAGTCGATCCAGATACCGCGCAACAATAATAAGTAGCGACGCTGTCGATCGACAAGAGATCCAGCATTATTACAGTGAAATTGAAGACGCTGTGAATTTAATGATTCCAGCAACGGTGGGGAACAATGCGTAGCGACGCTGTTGATCGCTAAGCGATTCAGCAAAAATAACGGTAACGCCTCTAGCCACTGTAGGTCTAAAGACCCATCCGTTGTAGCGGCAAACAAACCCGTAAACAAATTGATAGCGGCCTCGTCGCCGAAACGGCGGTTAACTAGGTTGAATCACGTTAATCCAAAAAGTGCGAATTCATAATTGGTAGCAGAAGTCGACGTAACGCATCGTTTATTATTTTCCGCGCTATTCAGCAACCGGCGATACAGCCACGAAGATTTACCATCATAGGTGAGGGCAGGAACAATACTTTATCAGAGGTTTGCGCGGGAACGCCATCTTAGAAGACGCCGCGTCTGTTGGTCACGACGCCGCCGCCATTTTGGGGCGTCCAAATAACGGTTTCCCTAAGCACCAAGAGAGTAGTTCTCGCCGCGTTGTTATTTACCAGTTGACTTCGTTATCGTGATTTTAGCGCCAGAAATCGGTATTTCCGAATTGTTTCAACTATAGTCGTTCAAGTACGGGTTTCGACGTTAACGTTGTATTGTTTGATTCGGGTGTCATTAAACTTCGCGTTTAGAATTAGTGTGAAATTATTACGGGGAACTATGGACTCAGATTTGTCTGAGAAACAAGACGGGGGTTGAAGAATATATTACTATATTTTTATACAGCATAAACAATACTGAGTAACAATTATTACAACCCTTAGCCACGGCAAGGCACACCTGTCCCTAGACCTATACGTTGTCCCCTTCTGAAGATGTAAGAGTCCGCGGTACGGAGATTGAGTCGAAAACAAGTGTAAATGATTGTTAGCGTCACCAAATTCCGGTTATAAAAGCGCAACATCACAACACTTAAGCGTGAAAATGCTATAATTTGAGTTAACAGGCCTAAAATATTTCCCGGAGTGTTCAGCATACAGAGTGGTCTGTATGAGGCATCTTCTCTAGGTGGCTTATCTCCTTTTAAAAGTAGTACCAAAAGTTGCTTCTTCCAATTCTTAGGAAACGTCCCTTCTTCGAGACATAAATTGTACAGGTGCCTAGATAGCTTGTTTCAATGCAATATTTGGTATACTATCTAAGCCTGGAGCCTTGATGTTCTCAACCCTTTTGCATGCGGCCAGTAATTTCTCTGTGGTGGTTGTTGGAATGATTTTGTCATTTGCGTCTGCTTCAGAAATATATATTACTTCCAGTTGATGGGGAAACAGCGTTGTCACAATACGGTCAAATAATTCCGGGCTTTTAAAAGGGGGGGGGGTATGACCTTCCTTTGTCTACTTTATTACTACTTGGTATGGTCGCTTCCAGAGATACAGCTCAACCCCGTCCTGTAACTCTTTAAGGCACTGTCATTTATTTTCTCGGATTGATTTTTTTCTATAAGATTATTTTATATATATATATATATATACATCGCCTGTATGACTGCATTCGTGTACTCATACAGACGACGTATACCAAACCCGATTGCGACATTGCGAAACCGATCGCCGAACATCGGAACGAGTGCTTTGACCTACGAGTCAGCATTTCTTACACGCGCGTATTACTGACTTACTTTTGTACATCGTCGTTGCACGTCAGGTGTTGATTGGTCGATCTAATAGTTTCACAACTCCTTGAATCGTCACCGAGGCTTTATTATAAATATATATATATTTTCGTAAATGCTAAGGTGTATAAACGTGGGACATTATATCCTTAAAACTTTTAGTAATATTCAGTTCAAAACAAATATAAATAATAAAATTGTTATTTTTATTTGTCGTATTAACTTCTAAAAAATTCAAGTCATAAAATTAATTAATGTTACAACCAATTATTAACTATATATTAATAAATAAAGATATTATTATTTATTTTTATTCAGAATAGAACATTACTAAAAAAGTTCAAGAATAAAAATTATCTGCACATATTAATTTCCTTTATGCGTTATGCGTCAAAGAGTGCAAACAGCTCAGTTGGTAAAGCAATGAACTGACACGCCAAAGTTCGGGGTTCAAATCTCGATCGAAGAAATTATTTTTCCTTATTTATTGTTAATTATCCATTTTTTACGTATAAATATTGTTTTTAGCATTTTTTATAATATTTTATAATATTTATTATGAATCACGCTATAATCACATGATTTTTGTCAGTAGGGTAAGCGAATCTTTAAATATTAGCGATCGCCTTATACGAAAAGCAAAGCGTTTCGCGATGTTTTTGTGTTGATCCCTCCAGTTCCCTACATCCTTACCGCCATGTCGTGTGCGGAGGGAAGCGAGCTACGATGCTACGCGGGCAGATTACAGGCGTTAAGAGACTTCTCCTCGCTATCGATCGATTTTGATGCAGTCAAATATTGTTCAGTTTTCTCCAAAATCGAGCCCAGTTATAAAAGCTCTAACAAAAATTGAGTACAGAGATTTGTACGTAGATCTCTGTAGAATTTCATAATTTCATAATTAAATATATCTTGATAATTAATGTAATAGATATAAAAATGCTATTAATAATCCTACCTATGTAATGTATTCCTTGCCATTGCGTAAGTGATACAGCTTCAACACCGTAATAAAACTGAGAGATGTATTTTATCCACGATATATAAGAAGGTAAATTCCTAGAATAAAAAAAATGTAGTTTATTTTTTTGCTCTTTTTTACTTTGAAACAGCAAAAAGGATCTTCTGCTTCCTTCCTAAGGCAGCCTTATAATAGTAATTTTTGGAGTTTGTGTAAAAATATGTGGGAAGTGTGTTTTGATACATTTTTAGTCGAAAAATGGTGTTTTTGGAAAATGTCCGTACCGATGTATGTGTGCGTATGTAGACGCCTGTATCTCAGCTTCTACTCAGTGAATTTGAACTCACCAAGTCTCATTTTCTTTGTTTTTACTAGAACATTGTCGGAAAGAGAGAGAGAGAGAGAGAGAGAGAGAGAGAGAGAGAGAGAGAGAGAAAGAGATAGGTCTTCACATTAAACTCCTCCAGTACTACGTTATACACTTAAGGTTTGGTCAAAGACCTATCTGTATTGCACGTTTAGGGTCAAAAAAAAAGAATAATTACGTAATACTGGAAGAATTTTTACGGCCACGGGCCGAGTCTGACTAGATTAAAACTAGATTAATGAAAAAATGCAGCGCCAGAGGGCTCAGAGTTGTCATGATTCAGTGGCCAGCAGGTGCCGCCGTAATGTCCCCTTGAAGGAGGCGAGTGATGGCTGGTTTCGCAGAGCAGAAGGGAGAGAGTTCCAGAACCGAGCACCCAGGACCTGGAAGGCTCAGCTCCGGGGGAACTCCCCTACTGGAGGGTCTCGGCTTGTGTTTATTGAACAATGAGGCCAGATACGAAGGCTCACCGATCCGGGTTATTCTGTATAATAGAATGGCCTCAAAGTAGAGTCTTCTGGAATCGGTGCAAAGCCATTCTAGACGCCTCCAGTAGGGACTGATGTGTTCATCCCTTCTAACCCCGAAGATGAATCTCACACACGAATTGCTCAGTCTCTGTATCCGTATTCGTTGTTCGTTAGACGCGTCCAGGATAGTCACAGCAGAGTAGTCGATGTGTGGTTGTATAAGTATCTCAACTAGCCTTCTGCGGAGAGTCTCAGTGGTGCAGCCCCTGATAAACCGCAGGCTATATAGGGCTTTATTTACTTTTTTCGTGATAGCATCCACCTGCGGTCTCCAAGTCAGTTTGCTATCCAGTACAACACCGAGACTCACGACTGTCTCACTGAATGGGACGATCACTCCATCCGGCAACGGAACCCCAGGCAAGTTCAATGATTTAATATCATTAACGTTCTTCATGGACCCGAAAAATATAGACTTGGTTTTGCCGGAGTTAAGCCGCAGACCGGAGCTGTCCGCCCAGCCAGAAACCAGCCGCGCCGCTTCTGCCAGTCGAGCCACGCCGTCCAGGAAATTGTCTTTGTAGGTGTGTAGATAGATCTGGAGGTAATCCGCGTAAAAAAGATGTTTAATTGTGTTGCCGTCGAGTATGTTTTGCAGGTCGTTGACATAGAGGCTGAACAGCAAGGGTCCCAGGACAGAACCCTGTGGAACTCCCAGATTGGTTTCATGCCATTCTGAAGCTCTGCTTTTATTCGAAATTACCATCTGAGATCGTCCCTGTAAATATGGTTTAATCCACAGGAGAGTCGCCCTAGAGAACCCTACCTGCCTCAGCTTAGATAGTAATTTGGAAGGTGAGATGGTGTCAAAGGCTTTGCTGAAGTCAAACAGCAGCATAAGCGTCACCTTCTTTTTGTCAATTGCCATGCGTATGTCGTCAGTCAATTTTATTAACGCTGTTTGTGTGCTGTGGTGTTTTCAGAAACCGGCCTGGAAGGGGTCGATTATTTTATTTTTATTAAGATACTCCGCGATCTGGGTGTGCGCGATCTTCTCGAGTACTTTTGGAAGTAGAGCAATGCAATTGGACGAAAGTCCTTAACATTGGAAGGAGCACTGGTCTTTCTTAGCGCGATCAACTGAGCCTGCTTCCAGATACTTGGAAAGATCCCCTGAGCGAAGGAGCAGTTAAAAAGATTAAGAATAAATTCGCCAATGATTGGGAGGGCCTTGACGACCACCCCGCATGGAATACCATCGACACCCCTAGTTTGCGAGGAAAAATGTGATATAGCAAGGACGACGTCACTCATTCCAACAGGGCTAAAAGTAAAGCCCTCCTCGCCTGCAAGCACAATAGTGTCCGTCGCATGGTCTATATTTTCGAGGGGTGATACCGATACTCCCGCGAAGTGCTCGTTCAGCTCCCCTGGCGTAAAACCAAAAAACTCCTCCTCCTTACGCCCAGGCAGGAGGCCGAGATGACGCATTACCTTCCAGATATTTCTATTTTCATCAAGGGCGTCTGATAGTTGTTGGCGAAGGAAGGGCTCACGCTCTTGAGCAGAACGCATGTCGACCTCGTTTGTGAGTCGAAGGGCCTTATCGAAAAGCTCCGCTCTCCCTGTGCGCTCATAACATAGAGTGTAGCATTGCGTTTATCCATGAGGAGCCTCAGCTCTGATCCAGACCGTTTCGTCGGTCATGATAAGGTCAATCCATGTGTGAGACGATGAGGTATGATGTGTGGGACCATGCCGGATGATCTGAAGAGATAACTCTTCGGACAGACGCTTGATAGTAGCAGCGTCGTCCGTTTACATTTCTATCCTGCCTAATGATGAAAAATCCCCCGATGCTAACTAGGCTATCGTCCACAATTGGACCCAGCCATGTCTCCGCAAAACCAAAGATATCGATCGAGGGGCGCTCAGCCAAAAAATTTCGGACGATCTCAATGCGAGCCCTGAGCGAGTTCACATTGAGAAAGCCCGCCCTCAAGCCACTCCCAGTACCCGGCGCACTGTCAGGGGGCCTCGCGAGTCATATAGAGGGCACGGATCATGATGACGATGATGACGACTGTATTGAAGTTGATGCAGATGATACAGTCGTTAATGATGGCATCGATGCTGGCAAAGTTACAACCGATTTGCTTGTCAGGTCCGACTGAAGTCTGTTACTTGAAGTAGCGTCAGAGTTTTCGTCCTTTTTAGTGACAGTCATGCGTGTACTCGGTCGTCGAGGTCGTTTCGAGCCGGCCTGACACGCCGTGAGAATAGCTTGCAAATCGGCAGCAGATGCAAACACATGCGCGCGCTCGCCCCACCCCCTACGCCTAGCCAAGAACCTGCCACCCGCATGCCAGACATATTTGAAGCCCAGTCCCTGTGCAATGGGCCTCAAACTTTTAAACAAGGTAAACTTCTCTTGAGACAGCATTTCATTTAAATATACTTTATGTCCGGTCAAGCAGGCAGCAGCCTCGGGCTTGATGTCGTTTGTGGTCAGGTAGTTGCAAGCTAGCGTGCTTTTCGCTCGCATGATTTCCTTGACCAGGCCCGGGCTCGCGAGCCTGACGACGATTGATGGCATCACACCTCGACGCGTCGCTGTATTTGCCCCGATCGTGTCATTGCTCTGAGGCCTGTTCAGTCTATGCTGGCGCTGGCGCAGTATTCGAGTGCTGGCGATGTCGCTCATTTGTAGGGCGGGAAGAACGGTGCTGAGCAGTGCAAAGGCAGCTGCCCCCGAGATTTTCTCATTTACGTTATCAGTATTCCGAACGAGTCCGTGAATTATGACCTCGCACTCCTCAGCAACGCCTCCCCCCGCTCCTGCGTCCTCGCCAGTAGTTGCCATCCGAGGAGAGGAGCATTTGCGGTTTCCTACTACCTCAGTGGCATCGCGCTTAATGATACTAGGACTCGAAGCAAGTAACGGACCGCAGTCCGAAACCGGCAACGAGTCTGTGTCAAGGTCCTGGCTAGCACGCTGGAGCCTTTCAAGTAGTTGCTTTGTATGTTGCAACTCGTCCCTAAGAATAATGTTTTCGTCCAGGAGCAGCTTGTTGGCGTCAATCAGTATATTAGACGCACTGATGTTATCAGCTAGTTGGGTCTCGAGAGCAGAGATACGGGTATTCAATTCTTCTGTACTGACTACAGAGCCCCCTTCTGCTAGTGCAGAGGAGACGCCATGTGGCATCGAACCCCTGCTCACGAGAGCCCTTAGGCCATCAAGCTGATCCTGGAGCATGTCAAATCGCTGAAAGAAAAGCTCCATCGTACTCACAGGAATTAAAATATTTGAGACACCTAGCAGGCTGATGTTTTCCAGGAGGTGGGGATGGCTTCCTCTGTGTTGTTTTGACACTCTGCTTGGATGACTTGGTTGTAGGCATCGCCACGGCAGGAGAGGATGTCTCTAGCGGGAGCGTCTCAGGCGGTGGTGTCACTGGCGTCCCTGCTTTCCGACACTTTTTGCACACTGCGTTCATCTTTCTGCTTGAACAGCGAGTGTGGCATGGAAGACGGCAGGTCGGGCACGTACTCGTTGGCGGTGTAGAGTCGTCATTACAGACGGAGCAAACCGCTGGTGCCATTGCGGTATCCACTTGAGTGATGCTCAAATTTTGTGCTAGTCTTGACGTCACCACGAAGGAGCAGGGATGCCAACATCCAAGATGAAAAGTCCGCCAGAAACTCGCCAAATCACTCCGCTGCGCTCCTAACCTCTCCAGGACACTACAGGTTTTGAGAGAGAGAGAGAGAGAGAGAGAGAGAGAGAGAGAGAGAGAGAGAGAGAGAGAGAGAGAGAGAGAGAGAGAGAGAGAGAGAGAGAGAGAG
>QLSS01000243.1:26719-67784 GCA_024372645.1 Trichomalopsis sarcophagae
TCTCTCTCTCTCTCTCTCTCTCTCTCTCTCTCTCTCTCTCTCTCTCTCTCTCTCTCTCTATCGCGTGCGCTAGGCCTCGCGCAGAAGACGTCTAGGTGTGCTCCCGCACTGCACACCGACACTCCCGTGCTATGCGTTCTAATTTGTACGCGCTCTCTGTCCCTCTCACACACGCGCGCAGCCGTACGCTCCCGCACAGCGCATCCTCGTTCACGAGTATGCCCGCACCACACTCTTCTCACTCTCGTGTTCTCTCTCTCGGCTCTCACTCTCTCTCGGCTCTCTCTCGGCTTTCTCTCCCTCTCGGCTCACTTACGGCTCTCTCTCGCTTACTCGCTCTCTTCTCTCGAGGCTTCCGGTTGACGTCCGTCGGTGCTCCCGTCGTCTCCTGGACTCCTCCCGGACCTGGTGACAGCTGGCGGCTTTGGCTCTCCCACGCCGATGTTGCTGGCTGCTCTGGTCCTCTGGATGATAGTGGCGGACTGGCTTCCTTCCTCTCGTCGGGATGGTCGCTGGCACGTCCGGGCGTTGGCACCTTCCTAGTGCCAACGAGCTGCACCTGTAACACACTCGCTCACTCTCGCACACTCTTGGGAGACTCTCCCAATCTCCTCTAGTCGTCGAACTCGGGTCGACAAACAGAGGAGGACACACAAAAACTCTCGCAAACATCGACGTGCTCCATCAACAGTCGGGAGAGAACTCCCGGATTTCCCCGCTCGTTCTCGCGCTCACTCTCATCTCATGCTCGTCGGGCCTGCGCTTCTTACTAGCTTCCGATTGGCTGCCAGTCTGCACGGATAGCAAGCCACGTATCGGCGCCCGCTGATTGGCTGGCGACATGCGGAGGACCTATCAGCGCGCGCGCCAATGATGCTAACTCTCGCGCCGATGATGACGGTTAGCTCGCCCGTTCCCCGAACTTGAGGACAGGCCGGCGCCGACAACAACACGTCGACTCGCTTGTTCATTTCGCGCACTCAGGGCTTGGCCGCATCGAACGAGATTCCTCGTATCGACGGGGCTGCGACGTTTGCAACGTCGCAATGAAAAAGGCGATTTTTTTTTTAAATTCATATCTCTGAAACTAAACGTCATAACCTGGCGAAAAATTATGTCAATGGGTCACGTATCAAACCATACATCATCAATATTTCAAGTGATTTGACTACTTATTTTTTCAGTAATAAATCGAAAACTGAATAAAATGAGTTTTTTTTGTGCCTCGATTACGGACGCAAGTAGGCCTAATTGCACTTGAAATTTCGGGAAAAAGTAGATATTTTATGTGTTTCGGATAAGTTTATTGCACAGCTTTCAAACCATCATGGTCCGTAAGAGTAGTAAGTAAGCCGGTATGGGGAGACATAACAAATGACGTCATAACTGGCAAATCCTTATCTTATCATGTAAACAAGTCATAAAGATAAGGTGTCATGTTTCTAAACAGGTAATTAAGATAAGGGTATCATGTTTATACACGTGTAATTAAGATAAAGATATCATGTTTACATAAACAAACAAGATATCTTTACCACAATAATAATCAATGACGGTACTTTACAAGTAATAATGATAAGATAAGGTATCATGTTTATAAACAGTTAATTAAGATAAGAATATCATGTTTATACGTGTGTAATTAAGATATCATGCTTACATAAACAAAGAAGACATCTTTACCGCAATAATAATCCATGATGATACTTTTTTATTATGAAAACAGAAAATAAAGATCAGGTATCGCCAACGTCTTAAGCATTTATCTTGTAAACAATTAAGATAAATATTGATTGGTACTGATGTCATGTACACCTCTCATGACATCATAAGTTAATGAGATTTTTATGTATGATGACTTTGTAGTACGTTTATAGAAATATTGTGGTTCTAAAAAGGATCGATTTTAATTGATAAATAAAAGTCTTAGAATAAGACTTTATTGTTGCTATCCCTAATCAGTGCTGTTGTATCCTTGATATTTGGAATCTTTATTTGCTTCCTTGTCAGGACAATAACTCCTGCACTCTTCTTTTTTCGGGAATGATCCAGTATTGGAAGAATATTGAGGTAGATACTTTTGGAGTCCAGAAGCCGGTTTATATTTCACTTCCTCTCGATTTGAACCTTCTTTCTTCTTCTTCTTCTCCATATTGTGTTTGTCCATATTACGATTATAACCCGTCAAGTGTACGCGAAGCAATGAGAACATACCTATGCACAGTTGATATTTATAGAGAGTCGTAAGGAGTGGCAGTAGGGTGGGAGGTTTAGATGATGTCCCAAAAAATGAATATTTTAATATTTTCTGGTTTATTACAAGATAGGAAGACATGTGTACAAAGCGTAATGACAAAAAAATAGCATGTATATTTATACTTTAATTATAGCAGTATTAATGTCTTTATATATATCAAACAATTGAAAAGCAGCTATTTTACATAAGATTATATTTAAAATTATTTCCTCAATAGTATCTTTAAACTTGTCGTGAATTATAATTTTAATATTTTCAGTGTATAAAGTATAATATTGTTGAAACATCTCATACGTCTTCAGTATAGAATTAGGGTCTTTCTCAATACAATCATTCTTAATACAGTCAATTATAAACTTAATATGAGCAACAATTTCATTCACTTTATCAACACACTCTTCAAGTTTACTCATACATTCGTTAATACACTTTGAGACAATTTTTAACCCGTCAAAAGTGACTTGCTGCATGCATATCGATGGTTGATGATAAGCTGTTTTTTTTGTTTATTTGCTCGTGGTGGTTGATGACGTAGATTCTCACCATCAGTAACAGTAGCAGCAGCAGCAGCACCGCCAGTGTAGTCATTGAAATGGGGAACACTAACTGTATGCAGTACATCATCGTTTTCTTCGTCAATCAAAAGATTTGGAAAGATGGATGTTCCGACAGGTCTTTCTTCTATCAATATGAATTTGGTATTGTATGAAGAAGTAAACATCAGATCATGATTTTCCATGTACACCTTCGTTGGTCGAGCGTATTCACTTTGGAATCTGTACGCATCTTGGAAATAGCAATTTATAAGATCAAAGTAATTCTTGAACACCTTCCAGCCAGATGCATCAAATTTGACGAATTTAAAACATGTTGTAGACGTTGAAAGTTTCACCACTGGTCGATAGCTTCCCTGGTAACTTTCTAAGCCAAGAGTAACGCGTTTCGAGTTTGACTTATTAATGGCGTAGGACGTGGAGAGCAGCATATTTGGCAGAACGTTCTGCACACGAGATGGAGCACTGACACTTGATTGGGCCATGGTACGAGAAATAAGAGGCACAATATACAGAGTTACACTTAGCAAACGATCTCTCAAACTTTCACGAAAGAACTGATGGAGCTCCTCACTCTTCAAGCTCTTTTATACATTTTACCCCCCACTACCTCAAAGTAAAATGATCGAATGCAGTGGGGAGAGATTTTCTGCGCGTGTTTTCTCAGAACTTCACAAAGGAAGTATCATATTCGTTAACCGCCAAAGGCTACGGTTACATTTCTCCGAGTTTTTAAGAACAGGATGTTTACTCTACTACTACTATAACCGTCAGTTTTATCAGCTTCTCTTACAGATAAAGATTGAAATGGAATATAAAACTAAACAGTAAATATCACCGGATGTTAGTATTATAACCGTTAATAAATGCCGATGTATATGTACTTAGAACTATACAGCGAGGTGTGATGCAACAGGAAAAATATATCATAGTACTACAGTATGGAATTAAAGGAATAAGTAAGGCTCTATAAATGAAAACATTTTTTATATTATGAAAGATTACATTTTATTCATATTTTTTACTACATGATATCTGACAATTATTATTATTACTTTACATACATTCTCGAAGTACATGTTTGATTACAGAATCCTGAGCCGCGCGAGGCTTCACTTCCGAACATCCTAACATCTTTCGAGCGTACACGATGATTATTATTTCGTAACAGCTTTTTATAGAACGATACAACTACGGCGTCATTTTTTCGTGAATCTCGCGAGAACTTATGACAAAACGTGCGTAAGTTAGGTAGCATATTCATATGGTAAAGAAACATAACACAATACTGGCCACACATATGAGTCAAAGCTTTGCAACCTTTTTTTATTCCACTGATACAGCTTGCAATTTCTTTTGAGTCGTTTAAGATGACGTTTGGACATTGGTGGTAGTCCGTAACTGTCAAAGTATGTTCCATAACCGTTTGAGTCTATGTAGATAGCAATCCAATGTGTTCCTTTCTTCGTATGATCACCTGTATTAGCAATGATGGCCGCGGGGTATTCCAAAACGTTTGGAATTCTATCCGCAGCATACACGCCAACTGTCTTGGCGGTTAACGGGTCAAGAGCTTTTAGTAATTCTTGTGTATTCATTCTATTATTATTATTATTATTATTATTATTTCAGCAATGATCGACTACGTCCTTTTCGTGTGTCGCGTAAATAGACGAAGAAGTAGCTGTACGTACCTGCGAGTTTAGTTTGCAGTACAAAGTATCACTAAATTTCTGTGTAGAATCTTGCGCTATACCTTCATATATGCATGATTGAGAGCACAATCGCGACTGGAGTTTATACCTTGAATGCCATGATTTAAACACATAAAATTACCTGAATAATTTATTTTCAATTCGTTAAAATTCGGGGCATACATTTCTTCAACGTTTACAACTTCTCGACACATTACAGTCTCCAGGAATCTCCAATTGTCATGACCGCGTGTAAAAATACGTATAGCCACTTTGGCTATTTGTTGTAAATGATACTGTAGTTGTTCAATGATTATGTCACCTTCATGCCAACAAATTCCATGAAAATGATTAGAGATGTAGTCGTTAGTTCTTTTAAGTCCAGTTGCAAGTTTTTCAAATCTATGGGGTTCCTTAACTATCCAATGTTGGACGATTCTGTGCTCTAAACCAAGTACACCAACTTCTTTAGGTGTAAACTTGTTGTTACGGTCTCTCATACCCTGAATATTAATAACGTAATCCATGATACTATACAAAATTCACACAGTCGACCCAAACTCGCTCACTTCTCAAACGTCACTGAGAGTATGACGTTTAGCTTTTTTGCTCATCTATAGCATAGAGGCACTGCTGTTGCTTCTTTCCCCATCCCTCTTCTCCTCCTCCACCTTCTTCTCTTACTTTTCCATCTCTTCAACGGTATTATACATTAAAATCCGTTATTATTTGCCTACTTGAATCTATTTCCAAGACATTGTCGTATTCGACGTAAATTATACAATTGATTGTAGATTCAAGTGCTCTTTCAAATTTTACCTCTACACGAAAACTGCCGTGCTTGATGAAATTCCAATGAGAAACTGAATTTGCTGATAAATCAGGCGTTAGATCAAAAGCAAATAATGTATACTCTTCACCGTAGTCCGATCGTGAGATAATTAATGCTTCGTTTAGAAAATGAATTCCAGTCCCAGAATATAGTGTATGAAACGAGTAGATAAATAATTGACTTTCACCCGTAAATCGAGGCTGCAATGATTTGCTGGGAATCTGTACACCATCCACATAAAGGGAAATATAGTTTATATTAAAATGTTGGAAATTAAATGGATTAAACTTTCTATTTCCATTGAATGCCTTGTTATCCACAAATCCAATGATTATTTTTTTGGGTATTTGACCGAGAATAACGTTATCCAGTGCATCGCCAAGAATACCTCTATGCATTGTAAATGCCTTCACCTCCACACGATTGATTGGGTATTTAGCAGTGGCTATTGTAAGTGCATTAGCATGAGATGGTATAACACTTGGACTTATTTTAACTCGACGCACAATCAGTGAAGCTTCCTTAATGCGTATAGTAAATTTATCGTCATCTGTAAATTCCATCAAACAAAAAGCATCCTTTCTCCTAACCAATCGTAATCGCAGTTCAACACCATTTAACAGAAATTTATTTTGATTAAAAACATTGCAATGCAAATGACCGAGTAAATCGACAGTTTTACCATTCTGGGTAAAATACTGACGGTTACATTGACCAATATTTGCATTTACATCAGTACGCTTGGTATTGGGAGGCGTTGCCCATTTTCCAGGGGTATCCGCATATCAGAGTCTACTCGTGAGATGTGATTCCATACTGCTCTTTGAATAATTTAACAGTGTTTCGATGTAAGCTCGGTAAGGATAAGCATTGTTTGGTGGTGAAACCAATTTTTGATTAAAGAAAACGTCTATTTGGTTAAATAGCGAATGTAACGTGTTATTTATTGCTACTACCTTCAGATACTCTGTAGCTTTAGCTGCTTCTGTTATTTCAACATTTGGCTCTATCTACATACGAATGCTTAGCATTGTGTGTGCAAGATCGAGATAATCACTACCAGCTGGAACGACGAATTCCAACGGTCCATCGTCTGTTAGCGAAGAAACTGGTTTATAATGTATAAATTGAGAGCTTTCCACCGAAGTCTGTGTAGGGGGTAATGTAAACGAATCTAATTCTGATTTCATGCATTCGCATGAGTTTGAGTTTAGAAAAGCCATATTAAATAATGCCTATGTAGATCCAAAAATATCGCTCACACTGCGTTGTTTTCTCTTCTTCCTTGGATTATTCTTACCCGCTTTCTTTTTCGTAGATTTGCGAACACTGACACGGCTCTTCTTCTTCTTCTTTTTTACATGGCCACTTTTACTGCTGATGCGTACAGCTGAACTGTTATTGGACGATTGACGCTTCCGCTTTTTAGCGCGTATCTTATATCCTAATCCCTTCATCATAGCGGCAATTTTATCAACGGCTTTAGCACCACTCGTATTGCAAGGTAAAACTCTTCGAAATAATCCACTCAAAAAGCTTCCGATTCCACCATGACCTCGATGATAAGTTGAACTTGCAAACACTCGAAGTACTCCTCCTCCTCCTCCACCATCACTACCACCGATTTGATCGGCATAGTATTCTGTGTAGTAAGCCATTTTTTTCTCAGAGAATGCGCTTGAAATGTAGTGTTACGGTCAACGTCACGTACTCGAATGGTATATGATTCCCATTTTCATCTCTTATATCTATTATTAAATTCTGAAATGTGTTATTTAACAAAGGTAGATAAATTCCCGGTGCAAATTGTTTGACCACTCTCGCACCAAATTTATATTTTGAATTATCGAGTGTTACTATGCGTAAAAGGGATGCTTGAACACCGACTGTGTACGGGATACAAATATCTGAATAAACGAAAAATTGATCAGCTATCGCTCATGTCAAACAACCAGGTCTGTTTCCTACCAATGTTGCATTTTTTTTTCGACTCTACAGATGGAATAATGGGTATGAATTCCTGATTTCTATATTTTTCATTCTCAGAGCCAAATATACGTTTGACCTTTTCGCTCAAGCTGAAAAAATGAGTTTCCTTACATTCACACTTTTTATGTAAATTGTAATAACCACTTTTTTTCTTTGCCTGTTAAATACGTAAGTGAGATTCAGGTATATTCTTTATAGCTTCTATGAGATTGTTGGGATTCTCGTAAACACCTGGTGGAAATATAGCATCGTTGTGTTTGTTGTTTGTCCATTCCGGTAAATATTCAGATATATCTCCCTTTCATGCAACTGCTATTCTACGTCCGTTAACAAACTTTATATTACATTCGTGTTTCTGAATATGCATCATCGTGCATGGTATGCTGATTTCCGTGAGAGCAACAATCCACTTACCATGTAGACGTACTTCGTGCGATAAGTGTGTGGTAAAGCAAGATGTTGTATTTTCGGAAAAATATTTCATACTATTGTTACTCGGTAATATCAAATAAAATTCGTCCTCAGCCATGTTTAAAGTGTAATGATTTCGCTTGCTTTAATCCACGAATTAAATTTATCAGGATAGCCAAGCCACTTTACAAAAACTTGTTTAACACCACTTCCCCTACTCTTGATCACACGTTCCACTTTAAATTCGTTATTTTGTGACAAACGATCATCGCCAACTCGAGCTAGTTCTTCGGGTTAAAAAAATCCGTCTATTATTTCACCTTCTAAATCAGTCAATTCATAGGTGAAGAGATTTTCTCGACGTGAGACACATGTAATCTTAAAGATCTCTTCACTGTAATTCTTTTCGTAACCTTTATCGAAGGTGCCTTTCAACTGACTGATGCGTACATGATCACCCACGCTGTATATATGTGCTCTAGACTTTTCTCTTTGACTAAGAGCTTTTTTTTCTAAATTTTTTCTTGTCACAACTGCATTACGAATATTTACAACTGCCGGAACCATTTTAGTACCACTGCGTATAGTGTGATTATACGCGTAAACGATATTTTCAATAACATCGATATACCTATGAGTATTTTTGTGAGTAAAATATCTGAACATACGTTCTTTAAGCGTGCGATTTAGACGCTCGACGACGGCTGCTTTAACATCGGGATTACGTGCTACTCGAAAATTATTCTTGTGTTGTTTTAAATAATTTTGAAAAGATGATCCGACACACTCTTTGCCTCGATCAGTTTGTATAAGAATTGGGCGTCGCCCATCGGCTCTTTTTAAGATTTTGTCGAAAGCAGCTACAACACTTTTTGTACTTTTGTCACGTAAAGGCTCTACCCAAGCATATTTACTGAGAACATCTATGACTACAAGTAAATACGCGAAATTATCGTTGTACGTTTTGAGAGATTGCATGTCACACAAATCCATTTCCCAACAATCATCCACATTAGTGACATTGTACATCAATCTAGGAAATTTTCGTCTAATAGGTTTGTGTAGTGCGTATGCATCTTGATTACTTAACCACTCATTAACCGAGCTTTTCTTCTTCTTATTTTTGCCATTGATTCGTAACAAATTACGTGCACCAGGGTATACAGTCTCGTGTCTAGTGTCAAAGTATTGATTTTCATAAGACATGCTAAATTTTATAAAGTCAACCAATTGACGTCTGCTTTTCGCGGTATGGATTTTTTCTTATTCAAACGTGCACTATAGCTTTGTGCGGCCGCAACTCTAGTACCTTGTTCCAATGTCTGAACGCTCTCGGAATTATTTCTCTTGGTTGAAGGAATTTTGTTTAATGCACGTTTTAAACTCTCACTAATTTTTATCACCTTTTGATTACTTATTAATTTGGATGGAGTGTCAGTTGTTGCTATAAAATTAGCTAATCGAAATCTTTCTACAGGTTCTTTAACAGGTCTACTCCGTACCACGTCTTCTAGTAAATCTATAATATTTGAGTGTGGTATAGCTTTATCATCAATGCTATCTGTACCTGAATTATCCCATTTAATACGATGCGATGCTGATTTCCAATGTTGAAGCAATAAACGTGCTTTTCTCACATAACCCTTGGAAATGATTGCAAGTATCGCTTCATCGGGCAATGGACTCGATATATCTTCATTTTCATGCTCTATATCAAGTATATTTGCATCTGATAAAAGTTCCTGACGTTCCAAATTTTTAAAATGAAGATATCTTCTTAAAATTTGTAAATATTTTTGACATTTTTCACGTTCATCGGTGATACTTTTTGAAAAAAGTATATCGCGCATCTCAGCATCGAGACGACTTAAATTATCACCCTCTATCTGTATCGTTGGCTCTAAAGTATTACTCGACTCTTCTACTATATGTTGTTGATGCTGTTGCTTCGTTACTCTCCAGTATGTTTGCTATGGTACAATGACCATTTTACGAGCGTGCTCCATATTTTAATTTCCAGAGACTGCAAATATTTTTGACACAAGTGCACCTATATTGGTGCAAGTAACATTGGTAAAAAAGCACCACCGTTTTAAATAAGGACGCGTTTCTTTTTTTTCCACTCTTTTTCACTGTTATTACTACTGGATTTATTTAATAATTTTCTCAAAACACTTTTATGTTTTTTTAACTTTGACTAGTGAGAGTTTTTTATTTTAACGACTCCGCGCAATACATTTAACACGCACTCGTATATGCTTTTAATGAGTTTTTTGAGGCACATCGAAGGAAATCGTGCTTAGCGAGGAAAAAAATACAAAACTGGAGTGCATAAACCCAATGATCCCATGCCGCGCGACTGTAATAATTTATTTTAAAAATACGCCGGAACATCGAAGGAACACGAAAAAAGTGAAAAATAAATCCAAACACAATAACCGCATGCTTTCCAAGTTCAATAATTTATTTAAGCTACACGTCGGCACATCGAAGGATGGAGAGCAAAACGAGGAATAGATCTTAAACTTTCTATTTCCATTGAATGTGTGAACCTTATTACTTCACGCTTTCCGAGTATAATAATTTATTTTTACTATACCACGGCACATCGAAAGAAGCATGCAAACGACCTTGACTCCCTCCCTTGAGCCAGTGAGAGGTCAAGGTCAAGGACAAGATTGTTTACTCTCTATAGTGCTATTTGTACTTTAGAGAAAGAGCCCCCTCACTCTCCCTCTTTCTATTTAAAGTGCCTCTGATTTTTCAAGACATTTTGGAGAGAACCCCTTCTTTTTATCTGCCTATCTAAGATGTCTTAGGTTTTTCAAGGCACTTCTGAGAACGATGGAGTGATTTATTTGTTAAGGTGTTGGCACCCCGACGATCCACCAACGACTGATGTATGGTGTGGGTGGTGTTTCCACCACCACCACCTCTGCCTTCCCTTACTCGTACTCAGCATATTACCCTTTATTTGCAATGCATACTTTTTTTGTCACTGAAAGAGAGAGAACTTCTACTTTAGACTTGTAAAAGAGAACTGTGCTCTCTGTGCTGCAACTAAGCCGGCTTCTTTTCGAAAATCACTATATTTGGTGGGAGGCGAGACTAATGAGGAACAGTCTCTCGAAAAGTGGATGACCAATAGAATCATTATTGCTGTAGAGGGTGAAACGGTCACGACTTTTCTCGGTCTTGGAGTGCAAGATTTATTGACTTTATTTTTGAAAAGCAGTGAACATTTTCTTAATCTGTGTAGTAATTTTGACGACAGATTTAAAATGAGTTTAATTTATAATTTTTTATAATGATTCTTAATTATATTATTTCAGGTCCGGGATACCAGGTAGTGAGGATTTATTGCAAATAAAAAGAATTTGGTTCTTTATAACAAAAATAGATATGTTAAAATAAATATATTATAGAATATTGCGTAACTATTGCATATATTCTAAATATCACATAAATCAAATAAATATATTTGCTTTGATTCTTACAAAAAATAAATAGATGTACAGATACGCGTTTAAGTTGCGTTATCTGATTGAATCGTAATGTTTCAAGAAGAGATCTTATGTTATCTGTTAGCTGGTGTTTGAAAATTTTATAAGTTTGTATTCGGTAATGAAATTGTTCTAAGTTAGTTATGACATAAATCGGAAATTTTATAAGTATAGGACGGATAGGCGTTATGATGCGATATCGTTGCCTATCTTGAAATTTTATAAGTATAGAAATATTCGAAAATATTCTAAGTTGTTTACCTGCTCAAGGCATAAATTGCTCAAGAGCAGGTACTAGGCGCTTTAGTTGCCCTGGCGCTTAAGTTGCGCTTCGGCTAGTGAGCTCGTACGGGTCGTCCAGGTCCTTATATAGGCCTCGAAGCGAGCGGGGATTGTGCCGCCCTCTTCTCCTGCTGCCTTCTGCTACTGCCGCTCGCTGGCTCGTGGCGCTGCTGGTGTTGCGTTGTCAGCTGTAAGCTCAGCTGAACTGAAGCGTTTAATTAGAAGTGGGAGAGTGCGATATAATTTTGTTTAAAGATTTTTAGTTTCTAATTATAATTTATAATTTTTATTTGTAGTCTGTACGGGGTATTAAAAGGGGATCCGACGAAAATCTGTAGGGTTGCACTTTTTAGAAGCTGTGCAAGCTAAATATTTCTCACTTTATCGTTTCACGTTTAAAAATTTTACAATATTATATTACTCAGCAACGAATTCTCAAACAATCTGATCATTTTTTCTCAAATCTAATGAGAAATTTTTGCGAAATTGATTCATACCTATACCGTTAATCATATAATATAGGAAAATAATACAATATTTGCCACAAGAATTAGAAATGCTGCTTTGTAATCAAATGTGGTTCCATTTAAGCTTCTTACAATTTCTTCGGATGTTGTTTACGTGATCGTGGATGTATGGTTGGGTACCAAAACAATCAAAATACCATCCAACACCGTTTTTTGGACACATGTATCGCCACCCAGTGCATACTACGTCTCCTATGACTCTGTGTATTAAACACAAAGCTACATGGTTTTACCCATATCATTGGAATTTGATCCGCCGGATAAACCCCCACCGCATGAGCTTTTATTTTACGCTATTTCTGGAGAAAATTCAGAGAATTTATTCTTAAAAAGATAGTAAAGCCAGAGCTCTAATTTGCAGGCGTTGTTGAGAGCACAGGTGTACTGGAATGCGCAGCGTTTAATGGAATGCTGCACGCAATACCGTGCACAGTATGGCAATTTGTAGCAAGGTGGACACTAGTATGCCGCCTCTTAATTGATAACTTCGCGTGTCGTAATCTTATCTAGCAGTTTTGCTTTCCTTTCCTCGCACATACATTTTATATGCTTTCCTGCAAATATCATGCATAGTTTGGTAAAATTTTTTTAGCAAAAACTCCCCATCGTACTAATCCAGACCATGATAATACAGTGTCAGCCAATTATTCTCTCTTAATATATCTTTCTTTAAGAATCTTATATTAAAAATGGGCGCAATAATCCAACGTCCTGTAGCATCTAAATCTAATACTGCGAAATTTTGAAAATTTAACGGATTGAGTTTTCTATCATCGTTATAAGTCTTATTTTTAATCAATCCATTTATGATTCTTTTCGGGAATTGACCCAGTATGACATTATCTATCGACTGACCATGCAGGCCACTGTTCAGAGTTGCATTTTTCACCTCTGCCCGCGTAAGCAGATACTTTGCTGTGACTTTAAAAAGCATTTTTTTGTGAGCGAACAAATAGCGTCGCCTCGGTTATGTGTACAGTATACGCAGTATCGGGATCCATTAGACAGATACTGTCACGAGAACGCACAAGACGCACACGTACTTCAAAACCACCAAGTAGTAGTCTATCCATATTTAGTACATCCACGTGTAAGTAGCCTAATTAATCAATTTTATTATGTGTCATAACTGCTAGTTGTCTAAAGAAACCTGCATTACTGGTATCAGTGTTATCCATTTTACCGGCCGTGTCATCATACCACAAGACGCTCCTCAAGTTTTTTGCCAGTGGTTCTCAATTTGATAACGTATACATAGGCGTTATTTGGTGGTGATACTAGTTTTTGATTGAAAAATACATCCACCTGATTTAACAGCAAATGCTTAAAATTATTCACAGGGCCAACGACTGGTACTGATGCATCCTTCTCTAATGGCTTCGACGGTGTTATATTAACACGTAGACTCAACACTGTATGCGCTAAATCTAGATATTTACAGTTGCTAGGAATCGTAAATTCTATTGGTGATTGATCATCGAGTGACGAGATCAGCTTATACTGCACTCAATGAGAAATCTCAATTACCGTCTGTGTTGGCAACAATTCAAAGAGTGATAACTCCGACTTCAACGAGTCACAAGAGTCAGTGTGTAGAAAAGCCATGTTTTTTTCTAGCTTGCATAGTGAGTAGGTATACCATTCAAAAAGAGAGCCTTTTAGTTGACAAAGATATCTTTAGCTACTGCTGATGTTGCTGATTTAGTTGTAGATTTCTTTCTCTTCTTCTTTTTCTGCGTAGTTGTCACGCTTCTATCAGCTTCATGACCAGAGTCTGACTGCGCTTTTTGTGTCATTTGTGCCTTCTTATATTTAGCTTTCTTTTTCTTACCACCCCCAACTCTTCCTTCTGCTGTTTATCCGGTGTCATGATTTTATTCATTATTTATTTAGCTTTGCGTTTAAGATTATCCATACTTTCGCACACGTGCTTACTTAACACTTCTCTAAAAAGCACCGCAAAATAAACCTTTTAAATGACGCATTTTAAATGCCCGCGCCAGTCTGATAACGCCTATGACCAATTGTAACGTAATTACTCTCGCCACCGTCACCACAGCCGATTTGGTGGGCAAGAAGAACACTGTAGTCAGGCATACAATCATGTAACTGAAGAGCCACAGCATGTAGCAGTCGTGAACAAACATCACCTGTCACCTAAGGCTGACAAATACTGCTATAAACCATCAGCAAGCTCGGTAAACTATTTGCAAGAATTGCTGGTCTATGGCCGATAATGTAGGTATCTTTTTTACCACCACAAGTTAATAATTGACCCCTTTTAAAGCCTAAAATTTCATACATTTTTTCAGATAGAGAGAATGAGTGAGTACAACCAGCGCACTTATCCTCAGTGCAGGTGCATTTGACTTGAATATAGCCGCTACACTGAATCTCAAATATAAGATGATCTTTCACACTATCGAAGTTATTTATCTCGCTCGAAAGCGTATGAAGGCTGTCACAAACGCCGCATTTTATTTGACTAAGTCTCCTGATAATCATCGTCACCATCATCATTGCGTAACGTATTGTTAGTGTAAGTAGCCCGTGTGGGTTTTCATAGACGACTCCCTCTCTTCTCTCCTTTATTAATATGTGTTGAAAGGTAAGAGGTATTTGAATTTCGGTGAGATCGACCCACCAATTACCAGTGTTCTCGGGGTAAACATATTTACTGCTACTACTGGACAACACCATGTAAAATTCATCCGTCATTGTTCTGAAGATTTACGAGATCTTTAGCAGACATCCAAGAAATACATTTTCCAAGGTACCCCTTTCAACTTACTAAATAGTCCTTCCTCTTTCCTTTGCCCCTACTGAGTAATACCTGGTTGATATGAAAAACGTCGCCAGATACATCTTTGCGCACTGTGCTCAGCTGCTGTTCGTAAAAATAGCCGTCAATTTTTTCATTCTCCAGATTCTCGAGTGTTTAGACGGACGGCTGTCTCGTCGTATTGACCTTTATAATCCTTAATAATTCCAGAGTTCAGCCACCTTCGTATGCTTTTCAAAAGACAGTCCAAGCACGATTAATTTAAACCAAGTCTTGAACATAATATTTATGGGTATAGGGTGACTGTAGTTTGATACAGTAGTACCGCGTTTAATTTTCACGAGCTTTAGCTGCATTGCTCCAACCGGGGGTTGCCACCTTGTCGAATGACCGCTTTTTAGGGCCGGTGTGGGAGCTCGTCCTGCGAGTCTTTGTGGTCGCTTCGGCTCCGGTGACGGGAGCGTGAAGTCCTGAACTCGGGTCGTCCTGGCGTAGCGGCGAAATTGAGCTGATGCGGGATACTGCCTCTCGGGCTCAAAAGTAGCCTCCCTGGCAAGGTCCCCGTAAAACGGGCACTGCTGTCAGGTCTCTTCCCTGACCGAGGTCGGGCCTCGGGGCTCCCGAGGGCAACCTATGGACTGGCCGGAGGCTAAGGGCAGCCCCCCATTGCGTTTGGGAGGAGGCGCAATGGGTATTTCATCCAACCCCTAATCCGAAGGTGTGCTTCCCAGATAGACTTGCAAGATTAGGAGCTAAACACCCTCCAATCGGGCCGGAGCCATACACAGGTGCCGCAAGATGCCTGCTAACGGGCGAAATCCGGGGTGTATTGAGAGGGAGCATACTAAGGAATGGGAAGGAACTCTAGGATGCTGACAAGCCAAAGCGGTAATGGGACAGGACATCAATGTCGACTGGACAAGTGCATCGCGGGAGGCAGCAGAAATAATTCCCGACTCCTGACACAGATAGTGACCGGGCACATCCGCCTGAGGTATCACGGTCGAAGATGGGGAAGGAGGCTACGGGTATATGCAGGTGGTGCGAGGGGGGCGGAAGAAACGCCTACCCATGTATTGACTGTTTACCCAAAATTCGCGTCCAATAAATTTTGTTAAAATCTGCTCCAGACCACCGACCACACTTATAGCTATTTCATCACGATGTGGCTCAACCCACACGTACTTTGTAAGTACATCAATGACCACCAGTAAGAAGCTGTATTGATCATTATACGTTTTGAGAGAGCGAAGGTCATCAAATCTGACTCCCACAACTCGTGCGGACTGAATTTGTTTGCATTGTGTGCTCATTCTGACTCTCGAGCCACTCTCTCACCTTGTTCGAGCAAAATTTTTTGCGTGTGGCTCGCACAAGCCTGTCTCCACCAGCGTATGTTGATGGAGCTGGCAAGCCATAGTCGAGTTTTTTAAGCTTGCTCCCCATTTGTTGACTGTCTCATACCAACTGATCTCGACCTCATTTTCCTTGTACGTTTTATAGCCTATCTGAATCGTCGATAAAACATATCAAAAGTGATTTTACCGACCATACACAAAACAGTTATTAAAGCGACGCTTTTCTCCTCACTACCTGACGACTCAGGCAGCATACATGAAAAAGCACGCTTAGCCAGTCGACGGTCGGCTTCAGTATGCCCCCCACCACCACTACAGCTGGCACCACCACCACCACCAATACCACCACCACAGCCATTATTGCGCGAATATGCAATATCGTGCACGAAACAGGCTCTATCTAGAGGGTTTCTGCCGGTCTCACTGCATGACAGTCTCTCCTCAAGATTAGTACCCGGCCCGAGAAACTGGTATCCCGGTATATGCATTTTGAAGGGCACTAGATGACTCTGCGTTTACTCTTTGTAGTGCTGCCATCTTATATGGCCGAGCTTAGGTTCTTTTAGTACTACTTGTTTTTTAGCAGGTGGCGCTACATATATTATTAAAGTATCTACCGTGGTATCGACTGCTGCACGACTGTAGCCACCTCGTTTTCTCTTTTTATTGCCTTTCCGATACTTAAAAAATGTCAAATTATTTGGATCTAGTGTTTTCTCTCTGTCGTAGTCTTCCTCCTCCTTCACCTCGTCGTCGTCGTCATCGTCGTCGTTGTCGTCGTCGGCCTCGTCTCTAGCGGTTCCACTGGATGCTAGTTATTATTGTTGTTGTCGTCCCAGTACAGATAATAAGGACGTGATAATAAAGAGATGCATATGCTGACATTACTTCTCCCGAATTCATACACTTTGCGTAAAAAGTATCGTGGCTGCGGGCAAAAAATACCGTTCTCACGTAATCTCGAGATATTTTTTGGTCATTTGCGACGGTGCTTTTTGCATGTGAATATGGAAAATCACCGGAGCGGATGAAGCATGGCGCTCAGGAAGAGAGAAGAGAAACAGAGAAACGTATAGAGAGTGCCAGTGCTGCGCGAGTGCGGAGATAGGGATAGTATGAGAGCGAGTGAGAGAGAGCGTGAGAGGAGAGCACGTGCGCCAATCACCGAGCTGTGCCGAGCTTCGCACCGTCGGGGCAATGATGAGCGGGGAACATGGGCCGTGCAAGGCTGATACGCGTCGGCTTTCGGAATATGGGACTGCGCGCGAGGAGAACTGAGGGGTGGGAAAAGCGGGAACGAGCGGTGAAGAGCGCGGTTTTCTCCCATGCGAGCACTTTTGTGTGACGCCCGAACGGAACACACGTGCTGGAAAAATTGAGTTAGAGTCTTTGTGAGATTTATTGTGGGGTGTAGAGTTCGAGGGTTATCGTGGGGATGTCTAGAAGAAGACGAAGCAAGCAGCCAGATCGAGAGGACGACCTAGACTTCCGAGGCCACTTCAACCGAGGGAACGAGAAAGGAAGCTGCGCCATGGTCATCTCCAGGAAGTTGACATCCTGAGCCAGCGTCCGTCTAGGCGTCGTGGCGAAACTAAGTAGGTACTCAAAGACGAGTGAGGAGATTCGCGGATGCGATCGTGAGAGGAGCGCAAAGGCGAACGCGGTTGAGAGAGTGTGCTCGTAAGAGTCAGAGAACAAAGAGAGAGAACGAAGGAGAGAGAGAGAGAGAGATTAGCGTGATCGCGGACGCGAAGATATCGTCGAGCAACAACCGCGTCGTCAACGAAATTCGGCTTCAGCCTCGACAGCGTGGCTCGCGTTCCTTTGTTCGAAAACTGCGACGCGACACGCGGCATCGGAGGTGAACGCGAAAGTGTATTCGGCGGAACCTCCTCCAAGAAAACGTGGAGAAAACGTATTAAAAGTATAAAAAATTGCGTACGGATCTGAGGTGAAAGAGCAGAGTAAGTAGCTGCTAAAATCTCGATTTTCATACACACACACACACACACATATATATATATATATATATATATATATATATATATATATATATATATCATTGAAACCGGAAAATTTGATGTTCATAACCAGCCATCGAGAGCATTTGCGAGAGAACCAGGCGTCGAGATAGTGACGACGACGTTGTCTGCGACCGCGACTACAACGTCGGTACTTACGACAACGGCCGGTCATCCACGTGTGCCAGCGTTTTGCCAGAAGTGCCTAGCCTCTATGATCCACTGCAGGCTCCGTGGGCATATTATTATGCGCAAATGATTCAGGGACAAGGATTACCCGTGAGGCGAGAGCGAAGAGAGACGCAACGCTGGCGCCGACGCCTATTCAGCTATCACGCATCCCCGTGTTAGTGACACCACGTCTTCTCTGAGTACCTCGCGTTGGCAGCACCTGCGGGAATCATCGATTGCGGAGGTGACGGATACAGAGCTCGGGAATGTATACTCGCACGAGATACAGAGCTCTTATCGGTGATGAATGTCAACAGTCGGCGCCATATTCCGTCGCGGACTAAAACATGCGAGCATGCGAGAGCTCACTCGTCATGCGTGCCGCGAGAGATGGAGAGAGTCGTGTCGTATATCGATGAATCGAGTGACGATATTTTCAGCGACAAGAGTATGCGATCAGATGTAGAGAACGACCAGTCTCTTGAGCGGGAACCGAGGGCTAATCGACGTCGCCGTGATTCTTCGCGTGAGCGCCGTAAGAAAACGAACTAGAGGATTCAGGCGTAAACATTGAAAAGCTGGGACATTAAATTCTCGGGCGAAGATAAAAACGAGGACCCCAAAGAATTTCTCGAGCAGATTGACAAGTGTCGTGAAGGATCAGAAAGAGGCATATAAAAAGGCCTTGACGGAGGCGCCGGTGCTCGTGAGATCGGACTTTTCGAAGCCGTTCACGTTACAGTGGGATGCGACCAATCATACAATTACAGGCGTGTTGACGCAGGAGAAAGATGACGGAGAGCATCCGAGTGTTGACAGCGGCTGAGAAGAATTATACAGTAACCGAGAAGGAGGCACTCGTGGTTCTGTGGGCAATTAAAAAGCTACGACCGTATTTAAAGGGGTATCCATTTCGCGTGATCACGGATCACAGCGCGCTTAAGTGGCTACGTAATTTGAAGGATCCGACGAGCAGGCTCGCGCGCTGGGTGATAAAAATGCAACAGTGGGACTTCGAAATTATACACCGTAAGGGCACGCTGAATCATTTTCCCGATGCGTTATCGCGTGCTACGGAACAGGAGGAGGAGGAAGTTGGGGGATTTTCAGAGGTGCGTGATCCGAAGTATTTGCAGATGATGAAGGAGAAGAAAATTCAAGAGAGCCTCTTCATCAATCAATCAGATGGGTGGTGATCGTGCCGAAGGAGAGAGAACTCGGCAGTCATCGTTCGTCGGCGAGGAAATCGAAGAAGAACCCTCGACGACAACTAACGAAAGAGGATTATTTTTCAAGGCAGCTATCTCCTCCGAGGTCGATTACGTCGCCACCTGGTTCGACGCGAAGACGTACCAACCAGGAGAAAATTCCTTGGGACGATTTCCGATCGGAACGAAAGAGAAGAGTTGAGGAGGATAGAGCTACGACAAGATCGCAGTTTCCGATCAAGAGGCGAGGTACACTGGTCGGAGACCTTCAGCCCGTACCGATCAATCCTCTGGTAGATCCCCCTCCATTCTCATGCTTTAATTGCTGGCAAGAAGGACACCGTATGAGACAGTGCCCTCGACCAGTAACGCGAAGCTATTGCCGCAACTGTGGGAAGAATGGAGAAGATGAAGGACGTGCCCTCGCTGCAGTCAATTATACGAGGCACACCAGGTGGAGTTGAGGGAACGACGTTCTAGAGACAGCAGCCGAGCCCATCATTCAAGGCAGAGATGTCAAGAAGATCCTCGAGGTCGTTCGCGAAGCAACGTCCGCGACAACCAGGATCAGAGGAGAGAGCGAGATTTCAGAGAACAAGAGCGAAGAGAACAAAAGAGAAGAGAGCAAGACTGAAGAGAGGAGGAGAATAGACAAAGAGAGGCTGAAAGAGAGAGAGAGAGAGAGAGAGAAGAGACTTCTTGTTCTAAGAAGATGCAAGGATTCGAGAGATGCAGCAAGCACGAGAAGAAGCGAGACGAATGGAAGAGTTTCAGCAAGCTGCAGATCTCTGTAGAGTCTCAGAGGAACAGAGGAGAAGAGACCTTGAGTTGCAACAGAGGGCGGAGAAGAGAGACAGCGTCAAGCCGAGTGGAAGAGAGCCACGAAGCTGATCAACTCAGGCGCCACGAGCTGCAGCTAAGAGAACAGCTGTTTGCCCAGGTGTAAGCTCGTCGTCAAGAAGAAGCTGTGAGACAGCTGTAACAGGCGCTAACTTTTAACTTTGGGGAGGCCAGCCACTTCCGGGGCTCAACATAGCATCGTCTCTACAAGAACAGATAGCACCGCCTTTCCTGGGACAACCCGCACCGTCGAAATGACGTGATGAATTTGGTTGGAATGCTTGCAGAGATCCGGGAAGCGGTCTCGCGTCGCACGTACCAAGGCCAACCTCGTTAAAGTGGTGAACACTTGGAGCGGAGGAAAGGGGTGACGTGAGAAGATTCCTTAGGACAGGTACTACCAGAAGTGAAGATTCTGAAGCAGAGGGGAGAGCACAGCTGAAATACAACAGCCAGAACGAGAGAATGGAGACAGGAGAGGACTACTACAGAGAGCAAGGCCTGACCAGGCCGTCGGTGAGTTACCTTTCTTTCTTTATTTTAATCGTCGACAGTGGTTCTAGGGTAGTATACTGAATACGTCGAGGACAGATTCAGTCTAGGGGAGGGGAATTGTAACAATCCCTTTTGCATTGAAGGCAAGTTCAAAAGTGCCTTTCGCGTGAAGGCAAGTTAGCCGAACGCGGAAAACCACTGGCGACAGCTAAGTTGCCAAGGCTCTTCAAACTTTTGTGCTATTTTTTCCGAGATACATCGCAACTGCGCGTAGTGCACGTGAATATGGAACATTACCGGAGCGGAGGAAGGATGACGCCGAGGAAGAGAGAAGAGAAACAGAAAAACGTGTAGAGAGTGACACTTTTTAACGTACACGGCCCGTTCGCTCGCAACACTATCGGTTCGCGCATGCGCGCAGCTATCCCGCGCACGCGATGTAGGAGTAGATAGCTGCGAAATTCAAACTCTTGTAGCACACAGACAGCCTTTCACTTACAGACAACCAAGATAACTCTTGACCGTGGAACCCGTAATGAGTCCCAAAGACCATCACGCTGGTCCTGCTCAGGTAGGTAGATCCCACGAAGGGCTCTGCCACCTGCATCGGCTGTCTTACGGTTCGCGGGGCCGACTTGAACGCCCTGTCGAGGTGAAAGGTCGCTGCTTCTCGCGTCTCACACTCGCGAGTCGGCGACGTGCTTTGTTCTTTCTGCCCGCTGCAGCCACTGCTCCTCTCTTGACGTTCACTTAAAAAATAAACGACGCATTTAGACAAATTTACTATAATATTTATACAGGCAGCCTTGAGACGCTCTACCCCGCCGCGTCAAGCGTTGTTGCAAAATTTTGACGTGTTACAACATCTAAGACTTATATTTATTAACCTAACAACCCAACGCTCCCAGAATTTGATAATTTATTCAAGCTACACCTCTGTACATCGAAGTGAGGAAACATAGAAAGTACCGAGTTAAAGTTTATAGTACATTGTGCAACAAGTGGAGAAAATAAGCTATGTCAAGCGTGGGTGAGTTAATCAGCACGAGTCAAAGTTAAGGGCGTTGAAGGCACCCGAGACGTAGACGAGTGCTAAAAACACCTCACCCAAGTTTGACATAGCTTTTATTTTCGTGTTGCACGACATCTTTTTTCCAACAAGGGCATGAAAGGAACCTTTTTTATGCATGAAAGTTGGGTAGAAAATCGTGCATTTCAAGTCGTGCACAAACGATTTAAGAAATTTAAAAAAAATAAATAAATAAAAAATTTGAATAATTAAAAAATTAGAGAAAATGAGAGATTTGAAAAACGGGTATTAAGAGAGGGGAGAACAAAATTCTCTCCCTGCTATTCATCAAGCGGGGAGAAAATAATTTTCTCCCGCATGAGCTCAAACTTTCTCTTAAACGCTTGGAATAGACGATTTTCTACGCTACTTTTAAGCATGAAAATGGGCCCATTTCATGCGCGTATTGGGAAAAATAAATTATTAAACTTTAAGAGTATGAGGTAAGTAGGTTTAAGGGTTTCGGATTTAGGTTTATTTCGCGCTTTTCTCACCTTCTTTCGATGTGCCGAGGTGTAGCCTAATAGTACATTATGTAACAAGGGTCGAAAGTAGCAGATTTTTCCCGCTGGTGGGTTTACTGCCCGAGCAAAGCGATTTAAAATAAATTTATGTACTCGAGGAGCATGGGGTAGTTGGGTTTACACATTTAGGTTTTAGATTTATTCCTCGCTTAGCTTGCCTTCCTTCGATGTGCTGACGTATTCTCTTGTTGTCTCTCTCCTGTGCGGAGCCAGCTTCTCAGTTTTGCGTTGCAACCGCTTGTTGCAACGCCCGCGGAGGGGGCGGTATTCGCGATGAGGACGTAGGGAACGGGAGAGAACAAGCCGGGAAAATAAATCTGATTCCGATTAAATTCAAATAAAATAATGATATATTGTGCGGCCAATATTTTCTTTATACAAACGTGCGCCGAGTCACCTCAATGTCGACTCGGCGTGGAGAGTATCTCGCGAAGCTTACGCGCTTAAATATTTACCAAGCTGTACTGACAAATCAGTTTTTTGCTATAATTATTTTACTTTTATCACAAATATTAACCCAGTTTGAGCCCTTCGAGTCTTTGGGAAAATTCAATAAATATTTTTTGTTTAGGTTTTTCTACTGTAGATATTGTTTTGTTTTTATACATGCAACGTAATTCAAAAATCAATGCGACAGTATTCATATCATGCTCAAATGTGTACTTCGATCATTGCAGTGCTATTAATAGAACTTTATTTGTACATGCAATCAATTATATTTGTCATACTATGCTCAAACAATATAATTTTGTCATGCAGTATAGTTTGTATTTATAAATAAGGGTTATGACATGCAATGATAACCATATTATTAAAAACACCTATATAAAACAAACAATTAACTGGAAGAATGCTACAAATTCTGTTTTTACAGTAATTATATATTGTTAATCATCACTATTTACATAATATTAAACGAATCTAAGCATAGCTATATTGAAAATTAAATACAACATATGTCATTGAAATTGAAATTATATGTCAAAAACATAAGTGGTATACGTAAGAACAAACATAACCTTACTAACGTTTATTATTATCATTATCATCAACTTACATGTTACTTAAATGTGTTACTCATACATTTGATGGCTAAAAATTACATTATCCAAACCCAACGTTGAAGTATTTAGAAACGTATATTAATATTAAATGTAAGTTATACAACTTGAACTGCACAACATGTTCATAGTCACTTAATACACTAAAAGCCCACAATTGATAATCACCACTTGCGTTAATAAATGCCACAATATTAAGTAGCGTGGCAGCGCCACAAAGGCAAACTTGAAAAGCCTGCAGCGACCGCAACACTATTTACTTCTATATTGGGTTTTTAAATTTTCAATTCAATAAATATAAATATTTACATTATTGTATCTAAATTTTTTGGCGTAAAATCATATTTGTATGTTTAAATATGATTTCCAATCGATATATTGCCAAAAAAGCAGCTTTTTTACAACAAACAAGCATGTCTCAACAAAAATGCTAAAATCCGCTTGGGATTCTTCAGTCCAAAAGTTTAGACCATAAAGTTGGCCGCACACTGAGAGAAATGTATAGTTGAATTAACCGGAAACTTCGGCAGTTTCTACCGGAGCACTCAAGCAAATGGTTTAAGGTTGAATATGCCTTAGCACTACCGCTGTTTTTACCTGGCAGTAAGTATAAATATAAAAATTGAATATTTAATAAGTAATTCATTGTTTGGGCATGAACATTGGTTTACAGTTTATCATATTTGTAAATTTTCATGATCCCAAAGCAGAAGGTTTGCTTAACTCTAACGAGCTCACGATAACATCGGGTTTTAAGGGCAATGCAGGTCTACAGCTTGCAGATAAGCCAAGAGACTTTTCAGGTATGTCACATTGTACTCTAAAAGCTTGTCAACCAATATTTTTGGCTGAACAGTGCATTAATTTATAATTATTTAAATTTTATGATTCAGCATAAGTATACAAATTTTGAGGTTAAGAGGTTAGGTTGTACATATTGCAGTACTTATTCTGAAACCTTTCGCAAAACTTTTACAAATTCCACGAAACCAATAGGTTCCATATGAATTTGTCATTTACTGTGATATGATATGCTAAAAAACATAAACATATAAGTAAAATCTCACATGTTCGACATAGCTGATATAGCGCGGGAAGGAGCCAAGCTTAGACTTCTGCAAACTCTGCAAGAATTTTTAAGCTTAGCCGCCCAGTTTGGGTGTTATCATCCCGATGGTAAGACCCAAACTGGGCAGCTAAGCCTAAAAATTCTTATTATTAACAACTTTATTTAACAACAAAAAATAAAAATGATTATTTTCAGTAGACCATATGGGGATCATGTGGTACCCAAATTGTCATCATGTGGTATTTATGTGGTTTTCATTTAGTTCCCATGCGGTTAACACTGGCATAATTAGCATTCTGTCAAATTATTTCACACATAGCTTGTGGTGACCATGTAAAAATCATGTAGGAACCATGTGGGAATCGCGTGCTTCCTTATGGGAACCCACAGCAAAATCATACCTGGTTCCTACATGGTTCTCATGTGGATCCCATGTGGTAACCACATTACAACCACCTAAAAACCACATGATTACCACATGAGAACCATGTGTGACTTTTCACGTGGGCTGAGTCCACCGCTAAATCAGCTGTGGTCATCCAAACCACAGAAATATGTACAGCTATTCTAACTCTACATTTCTGTCAGTGCACACTGCTAGTGTTAAGACCGTCAATTTAGCCGCACATATTGCTTTCCCACATACTTATACAGGCTAGTGGAATTACTGATGTGATCACACATATACCGACCAACAGGACTACATATGTGATTACATTGTTTTTTTATTTAATATCAAGTGTCGCGGTAAGGGTAGCCAGGGTAGCTGATGACGATGTCTAGGTGGAGTGTACAGTGGTTTTTTGTGTCTAGGTGTAAAAATCATCCAAGGGCGGTGTCTAAGTGTACAAGGTGGCCGGTGACGAGGTCTAGGTGGCGCGCTCGATGGTTTTTTACGTCTAGGTGTAAAAATCATTCGAGGAAGGTGTCTAGAGGTACAGGATGGCCGAAGACAATGTCTAGGTGGTGCGCTCCATGGTGTTTGGTGTCTGGCTAAATAAATCATATGAGGACGGCGTCCAGGTATATAGGGTGGCTGACGACGAAGTCTAGGTGGTGCGTATACATTGTATATTTAATCATAATAAAGCAAAAATTGTTTTGTTTAATTAAGGGCTCACTCAACTTTGAGATTAGTTATATGTTGATCTATTAGAAACAACTCTCAAGATACCTACTACGTAACTTGCCATGCCCGTTTCATTTTGTTTTCTGGTGACCAATGAACAACTAAAATTTTCTTTTTATGTATTAGAACGTGATACAGATACCATAAGTATAATAAAAAGAGCATGAAAAGTTACGTAGTAGGTATCTCAAGAGTTGTTTCTAATGGATCAACATATAACTTAACTCTAAATTAAGTAAGACCTTAATTGAACAGAACGATATTTTGCTTTATTATGATTAAATATATAATCAAGGGGCGCAGTAGCGCCCTCGATGGCAGGTATAAGTACTAGAGTACTATACGGGTTGTCGGGCACACCGCAACCATATATTCTTTTAAATTGAGCTTTCTAATCTCTAAAAAATATTCAAACATTTATATCTTATTGAAATACGTTGTTTTATCAGGGGAATCAATGTTACTTTCAAAGATATTAAAAGAACTTTTATTTAAAAAAAGTTTTGTAAAAAATGAACGATCCGTTATCATTTTATAGCTGACCAAAATTTTGTGTTGTTTTTCTTTTCAATTTTTTTTCTTCTCCCAACTTCCGTTCTTATCTTCGAAACTTCCGTGGCGCGAAAAATCGAATCAAATTAGAAATAAAATGTATATATATAATAAATAGACACATTCGCTGCATAGTATTTATTAAAATGAGTCCAGCTTTGGTACTCAGGGGTTTGGGGGTCGCTGAACACGAATATCGTGACGGCAGCAGCCTCCGAGTTAGCTAGTGCACAGGGTGGACAGTATCAAAGTCGTCTTTAAGAGTTTTAGGGGAATTTGTAACATAATTAGTCGAAACTCGTTACTCGAGATTTTTGGGGTCGCTTATCACTCCGTAATTTATGAGTTATGTGTGGATACTGGTTGTAGGTATTGATGTGGAGATTCTAGCGTGTACATCTATTTATTTTACAAATATTATTTGACGGTTGCTTTTGAACTAAAACTAATATTCACTATTTTAACAACAGTTTGATGATTCTCTTTTAAGTTAGTGGGGTATAATGTAATATATCTATCGAGAGGCTAGTTTTTGTTATGACTGATTACCCTCAAAAATACGTGCAATCTTTAAAATAAAACCTTCAAAAAGTGAAAGGTAGGCAAGTATAAACTCATTCAAATAATTATTTATATAAGTGACAAATTATGGTAAAAAAATATATGAAATCAAATAGTTAAATGGCAATTACGTATTCCGAATAAATTTATTAAATTATTCTTTAATACGATTTATAATTTCATTGTTGTCCTAACGTCATTGTTAATTTACTGGCTGTATTCTACACTACTATGAACATACTTGATAAACCCGTCGGTTGACAGTTTCTAATATGAATTGTTTGGTTTTATAAATATTAATAAAATTGACAAATAAACTTATAACGTCTTTTTAATTTATTGAAACATAACATTATTAATAATAAAGCAGATATTCAAAAATGAAAAATTATCATTGAAAAATTATTCTTTTTATCTCACCGTAAAATTATTAAGCGACGAGTTTATCAAGTATGTTCATAGTAGTATAGAATACTGCCAGTAAATTAATAATGACGTTAGGAAATCAATGAAATTATAAATCGTATTAAAGAATAATTTAATAAATATATTCGAAATGCGTAATTGCTATTTAACTATTTGATTTCATATATTTTTTTACCGTAGTTTGTCATTTATATAAATCATTATTTGAATGAATTATATACAGCGAACACCGAATAAACACGGAAAAGTTAACCTCTAAAAATCAGTACAGCGACACTCTCAAGCGCTTACCGCTTAACTAACCTAACTTACACTTTTCTACTGACCTCTATCGAACATTCAGAACTCGTCATGACATGCTTACCAACTCTATTATTTGTAAATCCTCCAATACAGACTGGAGAGCGCTAACAATAGCCACACCCAACGACCCAACGTAAAGTCGTATTTCGCAACCCTTTCGCAAAAATCGCGGAAGAGACGTTGCACACATAAAGCAATCGACTTTCCGTGCCACCAGGAGGCTGCACTCATATTTTTACCAAAAAAAGGTCTGCAAATATCAGCAATTGAGAAATCGTGGTCTATGGCGGGAGTTGATTGGCCGGAGCCGTCCGGTCCACACTCGCCGTAGGGTCGTATTTCGCAACTCTTCTGCAAGAATAGCGTTAGTGATGTTGCACACCACACGCATACAGACTCTTATGCCTCCCTGAGTGTGGCTGCACTCATATTTTTATTAAAAAACGCGAGCAAACACTGGTGCATCGCGTTGATATTCTGCCCCACGCACTTACTTATGATATTACCAAAAAGTAGAACCGAGCAAAATAATAATTGCGGAGCAAGCCAACAATTTCAAACACATATGGCAGTCGGCTGCGTGAATGTGTTGCCAGCCGGTCGACCGATTGATGTGAAGTTAAATTCCTGTGGCGCCGTCTCTGTGAGAGGTAAGGTACTGAGTGGCAGCTAAGCGATCAGCGGACGCTTACCCGAGCACGAAAAGCACCTTTGTATTTCAAAACTTTTGCAAAAACGAAGAGCTTATGCTTACGGGTAATGGGCTAAAATAGTACTTAGTAACCATAGTAATTGCGTTCAGCTCTTCTTACATCTCGAAACTCGCTATTTTTTCTAATATTAATACAATCCAACTTGGAATTAAGTGTGAATTTGCCAACTGACGCAAGCGCCACCGGCGGGTTTTGAAAACTTTTGCTCCAACATCCCCTTAAGATGCTATATAATGCTAACTAAAACCAAAATTATAAATTTATTATTCCCTTCTTACTCCAGTTATCCCGTCACTTAGAATAAACGATTCATAGTATACAAGGTGAAAATACAAAATTTAGAAACTTAATATCTTTGAGACTGATTGGTTTTATAGACTGCCCGAAGAAACGAATGAAAATGCTATATAATGCCAACTAAATCAAATATTTGAACTTGATTATTGCCGTTTTACTCCAGTTATCGCCTCACGTAGAAAAACGACTTTTTTGAGTTTTTGATGTTTTTCTCAGGATCTGACCCATGAAATAACTCAAAATTAGACTGGATTATGATCCTAATAACTTTCAATAATCTTTTTTTTTTAGAAAGATTCAACATTTAGTTTTCAAGTTAAAACAATTTGAAACAATTGTGATTTATGGTGTATATAATAAAAGAACGATAAACAATAATATCCAATTTCCGCGGTAAATAAATAGCGTAATTTTCAAAACTTAAATCAATGTGCGTTAAATTATTTTCCCTTCTTGCGGCATCGTTTTAGCATAGGTATGGTCCAAGCTCGAATCTGATATGTCAAATATTGATGGGGTTGAATGTGGAAGTCGGCGACGATGGAGAAGGCTTAATAAATCTACACGGAGATTAATTCTGACTGTATAATTTCTTGAGTAAGGTGAGACGAGACGAGTTGCGATGATGCGTGCTGGTCAACGGTTCGGACGAGAAAGAGAACAGGAACTATTCGAATCAGAGCAGTTGCTCGATAGAATGTACAATTCAGAATTACTACACTATAGTACATGTTTAAAATCTGGTCCGCGCGAATATTCAAATTACGTAGCTGCTAAGGCAATAACAATTATTAATTGAAATCTATAAAAGTTACGTCAAATATAAAACCCCTACACTAACATATTTTCCTATACTGAAAAATTCTACACGGATATTTTTTACACCGATATTTTTTACACCGATTTTTATTATTTTACCACACAGCAGAACTTTACACAAGCGTATAACCTATTGTTGTAACAATGATCTAACAATTGGTTATACACTTGGTGTTGAGTTTCGACGTGTAGTAAAATACTAAAAAATAGGTGTTGAGAATATCCGTGTATAAAATATCTGTGTTGAATTTTTTCTTGTAGGAAAATACGTTTGTGTAGGATATTTATGAGTTCAAGTAGATAGGCTATAGGCATACCAAAACATAGGCATACTAAAACACCCCCTCTCCTCTCAGAGTGTTTTGGTACCCGATGGAAGAGTAGGGATCCCCTCTCTCTCGCCAAGATACTAAAACGCCCTCTCTCCTCTCAGAGTGTTTTAGTACCCGATGAGAGAGTGGGAGAGTATCTCCAGTCTACCCCCGTATGTATTTTTTTTGAAAGCCTATAGCTTTCTTTCAATCTCTTCCCTTGCATGAGCGATTCAAAGTTTTCTCACCGCCAACAAATGCTATTGGCTGCTTGTGGGACCACCCCTAATTTTAAGTCCCATTTAGCTTTCCCAGAAAAGCTAGGCAGTTTTCCTTCCAGAGATCCGCTGTTAGCGATTGACAAGTGGCGTAGAGACAATGGTCACAAAAATGCACTCAGACCCATAGGCCTGCAGAGAGCCCGAAGATGAACATGAGCTGATAGTACTAGAGTCGAACGACAAACAATACTTATAGTGATTGACGTGTAACCTAGAGGCGTGCACCAAGACCGATGGGTCTCATGATAGTCATTTTTGGCAGGAGATCCGTTATTTTGTTGCGCTACCTGCTGAGAGCGCGGAGATTAACGCGTCGTACTGACTTTGACGAGTTTCCTAGAGGCTTGCAGAAAATCCCACAAAAAGATCCAGAGACACCGATAAGTTTTAGGAAGATGCCTCTCCTATTTTCTTTTCGTTTCGCTAGTAGTGGACGAAAATGTATGAGTGTCGCAGATACCTAAAGAGATAAACGTTGTAAAGGCTTTTAGCGATTGTCGAATGACCGAAGAGGGCGTAAAATACACGCGCGGACGGCTGGGTCTTATGATCGTCATTTTTGGCAGGAGATTTGTTATTTTGTTGCGCTACCTGCTGAGAGCGCGGAGTACTGACTTTGAAGAGTTTCCTAGAGGCCTGCAGAAAATCCCACAAAAAGATGCAGAGACACCGATAAGTTTTATGAAGATACCCCTCCCATTTTCTTTTCGTTTCGCTAGCAGTGGACATTGTAAAGGTTTTTAGCTTTTTGACAAGTGACCGAAGAGGGTCGCAGAAATCTAGAAGCTACGCCCACCGGCAAGACCTTTCTTTTTGTTTCGCTACCCACGGTGAAAATCAATTATTTTTTGGAAAAGGTTTGCAAAAGTGCCCATAGATTATCTCTCGAAGTCAAATGAATTTCTTTTTTGACGGTGAGGAGCATGGTCAAGGGAGGTGTTTTTGAAATTAAGGGAGGGATATTTTTCTCCAATTAGAGGACTTTTCAGGAAAGTAGTGGGAAAAGAAGCTCAGTAAATCAGTAGATTTTCGGCAAAATAATGAAAAGTGTGCTCCGGTCTTCGAGTATAAATAACCCCTCAAGATACACCAGAGTCAGTCCCAGGTTTTCTTGCAAGCTGTCAAGAAAATGTATTCGAAGATATACGTTGGCTGATCTCCAACGCACCGACTCTCCTGACGATGCTAGACTACGTGTCCTGGGCAATAGACGTAGTAGAAACATGTAAGTCAATTTTCTTATTAATCCACTTTAAAGTCACGAATTTTTAAAGTTTTTAATTAATTTATTTGAATTTTTTTTTAATGTTTCAGTGCCACAACCACCAAATGCTGCTTTGCAACAATTGGCGCCGCGACGATCGCGGACAGCTGACCCGCCTCGACGATCATCGGTGTCTGTCCCATCGCGACGATCGCCGGCTGCTGACCCACCTCGACGATCATCGGTGGCTGATCTGCCGCGGCGGTCGCCGGCAGCTGACCCGCCTCGACGATCCTCTGTGGCTAATCCGCCTCGGCGATCAACAACGGCTGAGCAGCCTCGGCAATCCTCGGCGACCCGAAGAAGACGGTCGCGCTCGAGCTCGAGTTCGAGTTCAAGTTCGAGCTCTAGTTCGAGTTCCAGTTCAAGCGGAACATCTTCGAGTTGTGCGTCGTGCATATCGGTCCAAAATCGCAAAAGCATACGCTATCTTGGACCGATTCCCAAGATTGAGAAGAGGAAAGCAACAGGTAAATATTTAATTTATAATAAATTTATATCACCTTATGTTTTTTAAAAAATAATAATAATTTTATTCTTTCTTTTACAGAACAAATGGGAAATGAGCAAAAGAAGAAGGTGGGAGAGAGTAAGAAAGAGAGAGAGACGACACCAAACCCGGGATCATCAACAATGGACTCCTCAGGTAAAAAAAATTGCTTAAATCTTAATTAATGTTTTATTTATTTTTTACAATAAATTTATTTAATTTTTTCTTTTGTTTTATTTTTTCAGAAGTAGCAAGACCAGCACTTAGACGCAGCTTCCTACAATTGAAGAGGACCACCAGTGTCGGCAAAAATGCAAGCGCTATGAGTGCTGCCAAAAGTAGTGCTATGAGTGTTGTCAAAAGCAGCACTCAACAACATTAGCAGCAACATCATCAACAGCAGAAGCAGCAACAACAGCAGCAGCAGCAACAGCAGCAGCAGCAACAGCAGCAACAGCAGTAACAGCAGCAGCAGCAACAGCAGCAACTACAGCAGCAGCAACAGCAGCAGCAGCAACAGCAGCAGCAGCCACAGCAGCAGCAGCAACAACAACAACAACAGCAGCGACCACAGCAACAACGCAATTTATCAAGAATTATTGATGATGAAATAATAATAGATCATGTAAATGTAAATAAAATTTATAAAAATTATAAAAAAAATAATTAAAAAAAAAAAAAAAAAACAACTGTAAACACCTCACAGTTAAATTAAACTTTGAATTCCGGAAAATTCCCGCCAGCGCTGACGTTGGTTAACTGAAGCTGATGCGCATGCGGTTGATCTACGATGGACACTGGCGGGAGTTTTCCCAAAATTCAAAGTTTTATTTAACGATAGGTGTGCGAAATTTTCAGAAAAGTTGAAAAAAATTGTAAAATATTTTAGAAAAATATAGGTATGATTTTTAAATTGAATTACTCTATTCTTTGTCTTCATTTTAGTCTAAGTAAATAAATAAATTGACAAATTTCAATCGCTTTTTAAATGAATAATAAATCATTTTTATTCAATAATTTTTTTTTCATAGTACATTTCAATAATTATCAACTTCGTCTTGACTAAATTGTTCAGACAGATAATTTAATTACCATGCTCTTATTGAAAGAGCATTGTGGACGGCACACGATGGTTTTCTTCTAATAGAAAGATGATGGTGCAAGCAAAAATAATTTTTATTACTTTTTATATTCTCGAGCGGAGGGCATCCAAGATCTTCGACATTACATATTAGACTGAAAAAAAAAAAATGTTGGATAAATTGAAGTATTAAAAGCATGAAAAAAACTGAAGGAATGTGTAAATACTTACGTATTCGGCAAATAATTTTTCAACCACAGTTTTTTCTGTTCTCCCTTAACGAATATCTTTTCAACATCTCGTGTAAAGATTTGTAAGACATGTTGAAGTCGATGGTATGGAATGTCACCAGAATTCCATTCAATTCCATGGTGACTTTTTTCTAGCCAATGTATCGTACATTTTTCTTCCTCAGTAAGTTCTTCCCACGGCATTGGAGACTTAAAGAGGTAAGCAGTTGGTAAAGCTAATTTTCTTATGTTGAGAAAACTAATTTCCTTGAAAATGAAAGTATCCGCAGCAATTCTTTGAAATCCTTGTATGTCAACAATATAAACATTTTCTTCCGGATATTTTAGTATGGTATTTTGAAACATCTTTTTGTATTCACACATTGCAGTCATTTTGCAGCTTCGTACAGTTAGTTCTATAAGACGAATTTATTGTAAATGAACAGATGAATTTTGTCATCCTACTTATATAAGAAGAAACTCCACCTTGGTTGTCACACAATTGGTTGTCAAAAAGAAGCATAGACCTCATTGGTCTAAAATAGAAAATTCATCCCCTCCCAAGAAAATATCCCTTCTCCTCGTCATGACTTGCTCCTCAGCTTTTCAATGTCGAAGATGACCACTTCTCATTGGAGCAAAGATAGAAAATCCATCCCTTCCAAAAAAAAAAATATCCCTTCTCCTTGTCAAACTTCCTATTCATTGGTAGTTTCTTTCGTGGTCTCGTCCATATAAAGCAAGAAATTTTACTGTGAGGAGCAGACTTCGTCTACTACAGTACACGAAACTAGTTCTTTATATAATTCTGTTTCGTGAGTGATAAGTGAAAAAAGTAAATATGGCTTCATTTCAACTTTTTGAACGCCTTGTTGAAGTAGTGCGTGATACTTTGCGAAATAGCTAATCTTGCAAGAGGAGAAAAGCAGAAATATCAAACTTGTATGACACATCTTTCATGTGTGCAAGTTCAACTCGAACAACATCTTCAGCAAGGAGGTGGTCTACAATAAGAAGCAACTGAAGCTAGAGTTGAGTGGCGAGACGTAGAATCAGCATTTCAAAATCGAATTAGAACAGGTGTAGTTGTAAACATAAAGCATGTAGACATTCTAAGTTTTTTGAACGATGCGCAAAAGCTCTTCAAGGTTAAAGTAGAAGATTGCTTGAAGGAATATAACGCTGTGAAAATAAATTCTGACTTTATCGCAGAATTTTCTATGCAAAAAAATGGGAAGGAAACGACAGACATTAAATATTTTACAAGTGAAAGTGTTACAGCATTCATGTCAACGAATTTGGAAGAATGGTTCAAGGATCATATCAAAGAACCTATTCTCACCCAGCTTGAAGAATTCCAGGAGAAAGATTCTGGCTGGACCCCGACGAGTATTATCAGTTTGTGTATCAACATGAAAAAATATTCTCCAATCAAGGGGAGTTCCTTCATTCCACTTCCAAAGTTTATAGAAAAGAAAAAGGCATGTGTTAATGTTCGTAATAATGATAATCAATGTTTCAAGTATGCTATACTTTCAGCATTGTATCCTAGTGAAACTAATCCCAATAGAGTTAATCAATATCGTTTGTATGAGAACGAGCTGAACTTTGGGGATATAGAATTTCCAGTAAAACTCAAAGATGTTCCGAAATTCGAAAAATTAAATGATATTTCAATAAATGTATACATATTAAAAAAGTACAATGCAACGTTTGAAGTATCGCCATGCCATATTACGAAAGAAAAGAAAGAAAAACATGTTAATCTATTCCTCATTCAAGACTTTTACATAGATGAAAATGAAGAAAATAATCATGATGATGGCGGAAGCTTGCCTGAATACCACTACGTTTGGATTAAATATCTGTCTCGACTTTTAAGCACTCAATTAAGTAAATCTCATGTAAAATCATACCACTGCGAAAGGTGTTTACAAATATTTTACTGTGAAGAAAGGCTGGAAATACACGAAAATGATTGCAAAAATTTAAATAAATGTAGAATTAATTTGCCTGACTTTAAGAACAACATTCTTAAATTTGAAGATTACAATAAAAGTGAAAAAGATCCTTTTGTTATTTATGCAGATTTTGAATGTTTGTTAAAGCCTACAGAAAATGAAAATGCTTTTCAGCTTCATGTAGCATATAGCATAGGCTATTATGTAAAGTGCAGCTTTGATGATAGTTTATCTGTATATAAATCATACAGACAAGAAAATGAAGATGAAGAGACACCGGCAAAATGGTTTGTTCGAGAAATGAAAGAAATTAGTGGAAAGATTGATCTACTCTACAAAAATCCAAAACCAATGAGACTTACAGATCTAGAAGAATTATCTTTTCGGAAGTCAACTGTTTGCCATATATGCCGAAAGCCTATCAAAAGTGAAGAACTCGCAGTACGAGACCATTGTCATCTAACAGGACGGTACGTTAGTTTTTAATGTATACAAATATTTGACTTAAATGCTGTACAGCATGTAAGACTTTTTTTCTATTTAGTTTCGGAGGTGCAGCTCACAATTCATGCAATTTAAATTACAAGGATTCGAGGTTTGTGCCGGTTATCTTTCATAACCTCAATTATGATACACACTTCATTTTGAAAGAGATTGCTACTTCTACAATAATGAAGGGACGAGTATCTCTGATACCTCACAACAAGGAAAAATATATTTCATTTACGAAGTATATAGATGACTGTGACATCAGTTTTAGATTTATAGATTCATGACGTTTTTTACCATCATCGTTGGAAAAGCTTGCATCATATTTGGAAACCGTGCCGATAGCAGTGAATGAGTTTAAAAATGATGGATTTACAGATAAGCAAATCAATCTTCTTAGACGAAAAGGTATATTTCCATATGATTTCGTAGATGGATTGGACAAGTTAATGACTACAAAACTGCCAGAGAAGAATGAGTTTTACAATAAACTAACAGATTCTCATATTATTGACGAAGACTATCACCATGCTGTTACAGTATGGAATATGTTTACTATAAAAACTTTGGATGAATATTCAGATTTGTACTTGAAAACAGATGTTTTATTATTAGCTGATGTCTTCGAAAGTTTTCGAGAGACATCTCTGAAAGCGTATAGTTTATGTCCTGCACACTTTTACACGACTCCAGGTCTCACATTTTCAGCAGCTCTAAAAATGACAAAAGTGGAATTGGAGCTTCTTACAGATATAGATATGCTGATGTTTATTGAAGCAGGTATTCGAGGAGGAATAAGTCAATGTTGCAATCGGTATGCTAAGGCGAACAATCCGTACATGGGACCATCATACGATAAGGATCAGAAAACGAAGACACTCTTATATTTTGATATTAATAATCTTTATGGATGGGCCATGGTGCAATATTTACCAGTGGGAAAATTTAAATGGCTAGAATATGAAACGAATTCAAATTTTTTCAATGCACCACCAGACTCTGATACAGGCTACTTTGCTGAAGTAGATTTAGAGTATCCTGAAGAAATACATGATGATCATCAAGATTTGCCTTTTTGTGCAGAGCATCGTACACCCTCTGGCTCAAAGCAAAAGAAACTGTTGACTACTTTGAATGATAAGAAAAGGTATGTCACTCATTATCTTGCGTTAAAACAGGTAATAGATAATGGACTTCGACTAAAAAAAATGCATAGGATTCTGAGTTTTGAGCAGAAGCCTTGGCTCAAACGATATGTTGAATTTAATACAGAGAAGAGAAAGCAGGCCAAGAATGAGTTAGGAAAGTTTTTCTACAAGTTATTAATTAATGCACTATATGGTAAGTGCATCGAGCGAGAACGATCTCGCGTTGATGTGCGATTAGTGAATAAATTCACTGGTCGATATAAAGCAGAAGCACGTATAGCTCAACCAAATTTCCATAGTTGTGCTATCTTTGATGAAAATTTGGTTGCTATACAGCTAAAGAGAACAAGTATTACAATTAAAAAACCAATATACGTTGGTCTCAGCATTCTCGATTTGTCTAAAATATTGTTATACGATTTTCATTATTCATATATGAAGCGACGACTTGGGGAAAAATGTAAACTCCTTTACACCGACACAGATAGTCTGATATATGAAGTTGTTGTCGTGGATATGTATAAAATAATGAAAGAAGACTTGCACAAATTTGATACTTCTGATTACAAAGAGAAAAATCAATTTGGAATCCCACGTGTCAATAAAAAAGTGCCTGGATTAATGAAAGATGAATCCTGTGGCAAGATTATGACGGAATTTATTGGTTTACGTAGCAAAATGTATAGTATTTTAATAGATGGATCTGAGACTGTGAAGAAAGCCAAAGGCATAAAATCAAGTGTTGTGAAGAAAACAATCACGTTCGAAGATTATCGAAAATGTCTTGAAGAACAAATTATTGTTAAACGTGAGCAGTGCAACATTCGCTCTAAATTGCATGTAGTGCATACTGAAAAACAGAATAAAATAGCAGTAAGTCCGCATGATGTTAAAAGATACTTATTACCTCATAGTACAGACACTTTGCCTTGGGGTCATTACCGAATTATTGAGGAACAGATGACGCTGTCTGTAATTCAAATGGAGTGGAATGAAAAAATGGCTGATACAATAGAAGAAAGAGTGGGGGAGATAGAGAAGGGGTATGAAGCGACCAATACTGAAGAAGAAAGCGAGAGAGCAATGGAGAGGGGGAACGAAGTGACCAATGAAAACAGTGCAGCACGAGTGGGGATGACACTTTATGACGATACAGGTGAACAAATCATTATCGAATACGATGTTTGTGAGGAGTTAATGCACGAATGGAATCCATCGATGGAGGAGGCATCCCGATAGAAGAGATATTCTACAAGAGGCGATGGAAGGGGCAGACATCATGGTGGGGAATGGGCTATATGAACCAACGCACCACGGTGAAGAGCACATTCGAGCAGTCGAGCTTGAAAATTACCTTCCTTTGGAGAAGAAACCAAGACTCACTTAACATTTCCAAGTAAGTTCTTAGCTGATTTTCACTATTTTTTTTGTTCTCAAAGAAAATCTTTTCTCTAACACAAATTCTTATTTTTTACATTTCAGAATGGATCTATCTGCACTCAAAAAGATTGCTGAGCGTGAGTTCTTTCCTAAGAAGAAAGTCACGGATTTGGAAAAAGATCATGAGTACATAGTGACTGCACTCGAGGAAGTAAAGACGAGATTCGGCACAAAGATCGTGGCTGAGATCGATGACAGCTTTCAAATATTTCTGCCTGAGAAGATCTCATCAGCAATCTTGAAAGATCAAGAATTTTTCAATAATCTCTCTAACACGGCAAATAAACTTAGTTTATTTATAACATATCAGGGTGGAACTTCTTTCAAGTTCACCACATGCTAAAATAATGAAATACAAAGACTGATAATTGTTAAATACTATTTATTTATTTCTTCAAACTTGTGTGCAATTTACATGAATAAATACATTATTAAATATAATAACAATTGCTTTCTTATTTATTTGAACCTTGAATAATTCATACAATCTCATTTTTATCTATCCAACTATTATGTTTGTCACTAAATCCTAACCATTTAACATATACGTGTTTACCACTTTTCTTTAAAACTTTTTCTACTAAATAAATTTCCGGATACATAGTTTTATGAATTTCCGTTTCATAAAAGCCACCAGAGACGGGTTTATCATAATAATCTTTGAGGTGGTAAGTTACTGGATCCGTTTTTACAACTCGCGTTATTGTGAAAATTTCCGTTGACCAGTTTGGCGTATAACCTTTTTCAAAAACATTTTTTATCCTACTTAATCGTACTTTATCTCCTACTTTAAATTTCGATTTTTTCACTGGCGACTTTTCATTTGGAAAACGTCTCTTGACTTCTCGCTCATTTGCCAGTGTAACATTTTCAGGCTCGATTCCTGTTGTCCGATGTTTTCTCGAATTGTATGCTTAAAGCAAGTTAGGTAGAATATCCAACCATTATAGCTTCCTTGTTTGCTGAATTCTGTCCACATTGCATTTTTTAACGTTCTATTGAATCGTTCGCATATACTTGCACGAAGATTACTATGCGAAGAGTATAAGTGTATATTGTGCTTTTTCATAAGTTTTTGAAAAATTGATTTATAAAATTTTTTTCCTTGGTCAGTTTGTAGATTCTTCGGTACTCGTCCTTCTTTCGGTATTGACTTCATAGCTGTAGTAACATCGTTACCACTCTTTGACTTGACTGGCACGGCCCATGCATACTTTGAAAATATATCTATGACAGTGAGTAAGTAATGAAAACCTTTATTCTCTTTAAAATATGGTATCATTTCTACAAGATCAGCCTGCCAAGTCTCGTCTATTCCACGTATGTCATATTTTCTTCTCTTGTATCGCCGACGTGCTGGCTTGTGTAGCTCTTCAGCTACTCTTTGACGTTCCATCATCGTTTACAATAGATGAAAATCCATCTGGAAAATTGTCTATACGAACTTTTAATTGTTTATTCACTTCTTCAATGATATAATCAACACCAGAGTAATTGCGAAGAGTTGTACTATAAAGATAACGCAATTTTGTATTCACTTCCAATTGCTGTTTTTCAACTTGCTGTTTATATTCTTCTATAACTTCACCAATTCCAGCAATTTTAGCAGCTATATAATTTATTTCAGTTTGTAGAATAACTTTCAGTGAATGCAAGCTGATTGCATCGTTTGGATGAATGGGCTGTCCTAGGTTGCAAAGTCGCTTATTTTCTAAATCAAAATCACCGTCCGGTGTAAAATTGAAACCATTGCCTGGAGGACCGCTACTCACTTGCGAGCCCTCAAGTTTTCTTCCAAACACATCGAGACTCATGGTAATACTGATGCAAAATAGAAAGTTGCATGTCAATATATGTGCCCAGCTTCGCGTAATTCCTCAATAATCGACTGGATTTCATTGACGTGATTATTATTTCCAGCTGATCGTTCGGCAATCAATAATCGAAGTCTCTCAGAAAGTTCATTTGGATCATCCCAGTAGACGAAATCAATGGAAGAATTTTTCTTAGCTATTTTATATTTAGGTATAAGTCCTCCTCCGCTGCTGTTTACGTTCTTTTTACGTGGAGTGCTGCGGAACATTGGTGCTAAAACATTCTTATATTTATTACTTCTCGACATTCGTATAGATTCATCTTTGCTGAATTTTTTCCGATGAGCATTTGTTGCTTCCAAAATCTTGCGATAATTTGCACGGTCTGATGAGCTCAGAAGAAGATCATCCGGATATTTTTTAAATAGCAATTCCATTAGTCCATTCGTTTTAGGATAACGTTCATTTCTGACTTTGACATATTTATCATCAAATTCAATTTCTGAATCACCAATCATATACACTTTATCAACCTTTCGCACTCCATATATATTATCAATCTTTCTACGGCTTTTATCTAACAATGATAAAAAGTCTACAGCTGATTCATTTTTTCCACTAGCGGATTTAAATGTAGAATTGGTTATTGTGTCAAAAACATCATCATCATCATCATCATCATCATCATCATCATAAACAGTATAATCCATTAAACTCGATCGATCAATTCCCATTCGTTTTTTTATTTTCTTACTGCTGCTGTTTTTATCCAAAATATGATTAAATGGTTGCTGCAGTGGGCTTTCACTTTTCATCTCAACAAGTTTCTCAAGTGGTGTGATGACTGGTTTTAGAGTATCACCGATGACTTTTTCAAAGTCATCTTTCTCCTGTTTTAATAAAGTGTATTTTTTCTTAATAGCCTCATGAGCTCGCAAGAGCTCACTAAGAACATTCTTCTCTTTAGTGAAGTCTGACATGCTTACGTGGCGATGTCTACAAGTGAACTGTAAGTTTGAGACTCATAATTCCTTTTTTATTGCAAACAGTCAAATCCTTTTCTGTATTTACCCTCATTCATCGGTCGATCTTTGTCAATAACGATGAAT